>CM035418.1:109928329-109998329 GCA_020310875.1 Ceratopteris richardii
AGGAAACAGGGAAGAAACCAACTCATGCTACACAATTTGAGCCCGAAGATCTACCCCCTAAAGCCAAGAAAGGAAAGATCTTTCATCCAAATTGGCGCATGGAACTATATAAGAATATCTAGAAATGATGCACACCTAGACAAAAACACCATTGCACTTAAAGTACAATCCGTGTTGGGGCCCAATGCCAAGATGCTGCTCCTGGAAGGCATTTGCGATCAAAGTTCAAAATAATAAGCAATGCCATAATTGGCTAAACTATCCCTATCTAGCACCCCCCACATGGCCCTCCAACCGTGGGACATATGATGGCAACCATCCGCCATTGGCTCCCCTGACTACGCCACATGGAGGACGTCATCGCATACATGACCATTAAGATCTTTGATATGATGCAAATAGTTTTCAAGATCTTTCGTCGCATCAAAGAACCACATGTCAATACCTCAAGCTTTGAGCATGGCAACCAAGACCTTGCATATGACATGAGCACCATGCCATCGCTCCAGGTATGTTACGCATGGCACTGCTGCATAAAGTATTTATCGACATCTTATAAAATGACTTTTGATGAAATGTTCACAACGGGCTTTTGGGAGTACCACTCCAAAGTTTTTATCGGCCGACTTGCTCATCTACTTCAGTTTTTTGCTTGCAAGCAACTTGTATATTCAACACGCTACCAAATTCCACCTCCCAAAGAACCTCAGGTGATAAACTGGGAAAAATTAGAAGTTGATCTTGCATGAGGCATTCGCATCGCGGAGCACACCCTTGCACAAGACCTCTTGCAAAACTACATTATGCAAACCCCACAACAAGGATCTGTCAAGGACGACAGACGTGAGAGGGAGGGGGGTGTTGGCAGCAGCCAAAGGCATAGACATAGAGGAAGTATGTAGAGGCGGACTACAAAGAGTCGTGGGGAACCAAACATTCATTTTTTCCAAGAAATATATTTTATGATCAATGTTGAAACTCCAAATAGTGATTTTCATCACTTTTGTAATATATGTATCATAAGAAACCCACTTTTGTATTTAGTAGCTCCATTTTTGCAAGCCAAGGAGTCGTCGAGCTTGAGGAGCTTAGGTAGAATGTTCATACCAATTTTGGTAATTTGTAGATCTTGTCTAGACCTCCAAATGACCCCTAGAACCTATTTTTTAACTATGCTAGTCACTAGATGTGAAATCAATCAAAACTAGTCTAGAATCTATAAAAAGAGCTAGAGAGCTCATTTTTGAGGTTAGCTTGTATGAGTTGAGAAGAGCTTAGACCTAGATTGAGCTTTTAATAATGTTATTGAGCAATAGATTCTATTTTCTACCTTCCATTGTGTCTTGCTTGTCTCTTCCTTGTGTGTGTATGTGTATGCATGTTCATGCTTGTCACCTTCACTTTCACTACTTCTTGAGTTCATGATCTTCATATCACTCCTATCTCTTCCGCGGATTGACATTAAGGAGGTGGAGCTCCTTAACGTGGTACTTACCATTGTGCTAGAGCAACACTCCTGTGTAGGTGGAAAGGAGTTACCACTGCACATGAAGAAGAAGCTCCATCTGTGACAGTAGACTATGAAGTAGAAGAACTTGCGGTTCTTCGATCTATATTTGCCACTATATTCCAAAGTTGTTTTGCAACAAGTACATGCTTCATCATGTAAGAACACATTGGATAGTTGGTCCCATCAAGCTTATCTTCAACTTGATGCATGCCAAACAAGTCATTGTTGCCTGCCATTTCACTAAAGAGCAAGAATATGATAGAATCTTTACTTTGATGAAAGCTGAAATGAATATTGAAATTTCAGCCCACAAGCTATCACTTTGATGGTGATTTAGACTGCACAAATGGCTTTGAAATGGGGCTAATTGGCTATTGAAATTCACTATTCTATGCTCCAAAGTCGATTTGTACTGTTAAAAAAACATGCACACCGCGATTCAAAAAATTGAAACTTGAGAAGGAGCTAAACTTGCTCTGATACCATTATTGGGTGTGTATAAAAGTGTGAGAGACACATGAGGTGCACACACAAGGAGCACAAATGCAGTAAGACACACGGAGAAGATGGATGTCTCGAATAGCTCTCTCTATTGATGATGATCAGAACTGAAGTAAGAGCTGAATAATATCCCTAAGTTACAAAGTACCACCACATATGAGTGAATTATGTATGTGGTAACATGGGGAAAACACCTCTATCCAACACTAGAGTAAAAAGTACCCATATTGTTTGCGAGGTCTATGTCGGCTTCTCTGTCTGCTCGGTCCTTCTTGTTTGTCTCTTTGACTCTCCTGTCTTTGGCTCCCTTGTCGCATGCTACTTTGCCGGTTTAATCCACCTTGGCTACTAACAATATACCTACACATACACACATACATACTACATATACATACACTCACACACACGCACACACACACACACACACACACATATATATATATATATATATATATATATATATATATATATATATATATATATATATATATATATATATACATATACATATATATATACATTGTTGATATATTTAGGTAGTGATGTGTGTGAACACACTAGGACCGCCGGGGCACTTTTTTCCCTCTTTAGGAGGTTTTTTTCCCCCGGCTTGTATATACGCCTATTGCCCTAATGGGCTACTTATCTTTGTACATTCTAGTGGTAATACATTCAGTATTGTGTGTTGTGCTCCAAGCTTCTTCTTCCTTGTGTTGTTCCGTGCTTCCACATACTAACTCCAACAATTGGTATCAGAGCAGGTCGCCGTTTCATCTAGGGCGTTGTCAACACCGCTCCATTTGTAGTCTCAGAATCGTACGAATTTTGGTGAGCATACTCAAAATTTTGGTGCCGAAATCGCGATCTGAGCTCGTTTCGGCCTCTGAACGCACTATCGCAGCACTTGTGCAGGCTATTTCATCTTTTTGTGCCAAAGGTATATACTAGTTTCTGTTTGCTAGTATAAGCATCTCGAAGTCTTCTGCAGGTCTAGCAAAATTTGTCTGGGCAGTTCCATTCAACTTTTTGAGATACAATCAATTTTCTGCATCAAGGTATTTTAGTCACTAGCCATGGTTGAAAGCATTCATGTATTCCGAATCTTGGTTGTCGAGGATAAGTTGGATGGTACCAACTACCCGTTATGGGCTTATATGATGCGACATGTATTGGTTTCAAAAGGACTGTGGAACATTGTGCAGGGTGTTGAAAACCATCCTATCACACGTGCAACTATTACAATTGTAGGTACAGAAGCTGATGCAGAAGGTGTTGAAGATGATGATATTCTGCATATTCTTGTTTGTGCTATGGTTTTTGCTGCACCTACTGTAGAGCAAATTCGTTGGGATGGCAGAGATGCCCAGGCACATGCATTGATAGCTTTGTCTGACAAACGTGCCATTATTCCTCACATTCGCTCTTACAGTACAGCTAAGGATGCTTGGGATACACTTACCACATTGTACCAAGCTAGGAATGAGGCTCCTGTTGTTTACCTCCAAAAACAGTTGGAGAGTGAGCACATGAATGAAGGTGATTCTATGGACAGTTTTATAACAAAGATCAAAGACTTGAAGGAACAATTGATTTCTACTGATGAGGTTATACTAGATAGCTCACTTATGTAGACCGTTCTAAATGGTCTTCCTAATTCATATCAAAGTTTTGCTTCTACTCTTCGGATAATGATGAAAGGCAATCCAAATGCCTTGCCATTTGAGGAGTTAGTCTCTGTTCTGTTGCAGAAAGATCAGTACACGTAGAACAGGTCCATTATGCGTGTTGCAGATCAAGCTTTCCGGGCTAGTCAGAAGGGCAAAGGAAAATGGAACTCTTCAAGTAGTAAGCAAAAATCTGCAAATGTCGCACATTCAAAGAAGGAAGATAAAGATGACTCAGAGAAGAAATGAAAAAAGCAGAAATTGTTTTGCAAGTACTGTAAAGGGAATGATCATATCATAAAGAACTATCCAAAATTGGTTGCTAAAGGGGCAAAGAAGAAAGAGGTTGGAATGATTGTTGTCGAGGCCTCTACACCAAAAACAAAGTCTGCTAATCTTGTGCAGGAAGAAGAATGGGCATTTACTACTGTCTGCAGTTTTGACCCATCTTCTCATGAGCAGTGCATGTCTGCAGTAGACTCAGATGTTTGGTACTTTGACAGTGGGGCAACCAAACATATTACCTCGGAGCGCAGTTTCTTCTCTTCACTCGAGCATGCCCCTACAGGGAATACTATTACATGCGCCAACAACTCCTCTTATCCTGTTATGGGAGTTGGTAAGATCATTTTGACTACTGGTGATGGTAGTTCTTTCACTTTGTCAGATGCTTTATTTGTGCCAGGGATCAAGAAGAACATGTTATCAATTCTGCATTAGCCAAGATTGGCTTGGTTGTGAAATTTGTTGATGACAGGTGTACAGTTCATGATCTGTCAAATGGCGATGTGATTATTGCTTCTAGCATTTTATGTCGTGGGTTGTATAAGCTCATAGACTATGAAAGATCTGTGAATGATTTGGCATGTGTAGTACATGATTCTCAGGCTATGTCATATGCAAAGCTTTGGCATGCACGCTTTGGTCATCTAAATTTTGCTAGTTTGCTACGCCTGCAAAAATCTCAAATGGTGTCCTCTTTGCCCAAACTTGGGGCACCTGGAAAACATGTTTGTGAAGGCTATATTTTGGGCAAAATGCAGCGTTCCTCATTTCCAAAAGATGGTTCAGTTCGGGCTACTCAGAAATTGCGGCTTGTACACAGTGATGTATATGGTCCTATGCAGACACCTTTTGGAAATTATCTTTACTTCGTGACTTTCATTGATGATTTTTCCAAGCATGCATGGGTATATCCATTGAACGCAAGGTCCGAAGTGTTCATGTGCTTCAAACAGTTTTTGGTTTTGGCTAAAAATCTATCACCATGTAAAATGGGCATCCTCCATTCCGATCAAGGGAGGAATATATGTCTTCTGATTTTAATGCATTTCTCACTGAACGTGGGATAAAACACTAGTGTACAGTGCCATATACACCTCAACAGAATGGAGTTGCTAAACAAAAGAACATATCACTCATGGAGATGGCGAGGTGTATGGTCAAGAGTCAAGCTTTACCACATAGTTTCTGGCTTGAGGCTCTCATGTGTGCAACATATGTATTGAACAGGTATCTGTTGATATATTTAGGTAGTGATGTGTGTGAACACTCTAGGACTGCCGGGGCACTTTTTTCCCTCTTTAGGAGGTTTTTTTCCCCCGGCTTGTATATACGCCTATTGCCCTAATGGGCTACTCATCTTTGTACATTCTCTAGTAATACATTCAGTCTTGTGTGTTGTGCTCCAAGCTTCTTCTTCTTCCTTGTGCTGTTCGCGTGCTTCCGCAGACGTCTAACTCCAACAATTGGTATCAGAGCAGGTCGTCGCTTCTTCTAGGGCGCCGTCGACACTCCTCCGTTTGCAGTCTCAGATTCGCACGAAATTTGGTGAGCATACTCAGGGTGTTTCCGAGATCAAAACTGGCTGCTAAAGAGGCAAAGAAGAAAGAGGCTGGAATGGTTGTTGCAGAGGCCTCTACACCAAAAACAGAGTCTGCAAATCTTGTGCAGGAAGAAGAATGGGCGTTTACTACTGTCTGCAGTTTTGACCCATCTTCTCATGATCAGTGCATGTCTGCAGTAGACTCAGATGTTTGGTACTTTGACAGTGGGGCGACCAAACATATTACCTCGCAGCGCAGTTTCTTCTCTTCACTCGAGCCTGCCCCTACAGGGAATACTGTCACATGCGCCAATAACTCCTCTTATCCTGTTATGGGAGTTGGTAAGATCATTCTGACTACTGCTGATGGTAGTTCTTTCACTTTGTCAGATGCTTTATTTGTGCCAGGGATCAAAAAGAATCTGTTATCAGTTTCTGCATTAGCCAAGATTGGCTTGGTTGTGAAATTTGTTGATGACAGGTGTACAGTCCATGATCTCTCAAATGGCGATGTGATTATTGCTTCTGGCATTTTATGTCGTGGGCTGTATAAGCTCATAGACTATGAAAGATCTGTGAATGATTCGGCATGTGCAGTTCATGATTCTCAGGCTATGTCAGATGCAAAGCTTTGGCATGCACGCTTTGGTCATCTGAATTTTGCTAGTTTGTTACGCCTGCAGAAATCTGAAATGGTGTCCTCTTTGCCCAAACTTGAGGCACCTGGAAAACATGTTTGTGAAGGCTGTATTTTGGGCAAAATGCAGCGTTCTTCCTTTCCAAAAGATGGTTCAGTTCGGGCTATGCAGAAATTGCAGCTTGTACATAGTGATGTCTGTGGTCCTATGCAGACACCCTCTTTTGGAAATTACCTTTACTTCGTGACTTTCATTGATGATTTTTCCAGGCATGCATGGGTATATCCACTCAAAGCAAAGTCCGAAGTGTTCATGTGCTTCAAACAGTTTTTGGTTTTGGCTGAAAATCTGTCAGCATGTAAAATGGGCACCCTCCGTTCTGATCGAGGGGGGGAATATATGTCTTCAGACTTTAATGCATTTCTGGCTGAACGTGGGATAAAACACCAGTGTACAGTGCCGTATACACCTCAACAGAATGGAGTTGCTGAACGAAAGAACAGGTCACTCATGGAGATGGCGAGGTGCATGGTCAAAAGTCAGGCTTTACCACATAGTTTCTGGCTTGAGGCTGTCATGTGTGCAGCATATGTACTGAACAGGTGTCCCACCAAAGCGTTGCAGTCTATCACTCCATATGAGGCTTGGCATGACCGCAAGCCATCTGTTGCTCATCTGCGTGTTTTTGGTTGTTTGGCATATGCATTAGTGCCTGAACAACATCGCAGAAAATTGGATGATAAGGCAGTAAAATGTATTTTTGTTGGGTACAGTTCTGAAAGTAAAGGCTATCGTCTGTATCATCCACAGACTAAACGCATTCTGGTTAGCCGTGATGTTGTCTTTGTGGAAGATGCTATTCAGCCATTGCTTTCATGTACTAAGGAGACATCTGTTAGCTCCAAAGACATGTATGATACTTTGATGCCTCTTTTTACAGGTGGACAGGCTAACGCTGGTCCTAATGAGGCAACTTCTCAGCCTTTGCAGGTTTCATATGATGATGCAGATCATTCCATTTCTGATGCAGATTTACATGATGCACTTGTTGATGAGAGAGCTGATATTGAACAGGCAAAAACTATGCCAAAATGGCTGGTGCAGACTTTGCGTGACAGCAAATTAGATGCACCTTTGTCATATCGTACTCGTTCAGGCTCTCATAGTACCTCCTTTGCATCAGATTGCTATGCTATGGCTGCATCTAGTCTCTGTGATGAGAATGAGCCTGTTTCTTTTGATGAAGCACAAAATTCAGAAAATTGGATGGCTGCTATGCAATCTGAATATGATGCTATAATGAAGAATGGTACATGGTCTTTATGTGACTTGCCTCTTGGCAAGAAGGCCATTGGCACTAAGTGGGTATACAAGCTGAAGCGTAAACCTGATGGTACAGTTGACAGGTATAAGGCTAGGCTTGTTGCAAAGGGTTATGCGCAGGAAAGAGGCATTGATTTTGATGAGACCTTTGCACCTACAAGCCGTATGACTACTGTTCGGAGCATTTGTGCACTTGCAGCCCATCATGGTTGGAATGTACATCAGTTGGACATTAAAACAGCATTTCTAAATGGTGACTTGCATGAAGAAGTGTATGTTTTTCAGCCCCGTGGCTTTGTGCAGAAAGGGCATGAAAACCAGGTGTGCAGGTTAAAGAAGGCGTTATATGGTTTAAAGCAAGCACCACGTGCTTGGTATGAGAAAATACATGCCTATCTAATTGCACATGGTTTTGAGAACAGTCCAACTGAAAGCACCTTATATGTTAAGCGTGCTAATGATGTGCTTCTGATCATTGTTGTCTATGTAGACGACATGCTGCTCACTGGTCCTCTTGAGAAGCATATTGCTGATTTTAAGGCTGATTTGCATGCCTCATTTGAGATGTCTGATTTGGGGCATTTGCATCACTATTTGGGCATTCAGTTTATGCACGTTGATGGTGGAATGGCTTTGTGTCAAACGAAATATATTGACACATTATTGCAGCGTTTTGGCCTTGAAGACTGTAAGCCTATTGCCACTCCTATGGAGACAGGTTTACGATTGAGTCTTCATGATGCTGGAGATGCATTTGATGCTGTTCTCTATCAGCAGGCTGTTGGATGCTTGATTTACTTATGCATTACTCGGCCAGATATTTAGTTTGCTGTCTCACAGATGAGCAGGTTCATGCATTGCCCAGGAGTCACGCATTGGAAAGCGGTTAAGCGCATCTTTCGCTACTTGAGTGGTACTCGGCTACTTGGGTTGTTTTATCCCAAGGGGGGATCACTACCGCCAGATTTGCATGCTTTTTCTGACTCAGATTGGGCTGGTTGCTATGACACTCGTGTGTCCACCAGTGGTTTTTGCTTCATGCTTGGTAGCTCATGTATATCTTGGTTGAGCAAGAAGCACCCTACTGTGGCCACTTCCAGTTGTGAGGCTGAGTATAGGGCAGCTTTCACAGCGACTGTTGAGTGTGTGTGGCTCAGACGCCTTATGGCTGATTTGGGTGTTGGCCAGTCTTCTGCCACCACCATCTTCACTGACAGTCAGAGCGCATTGGCAGTTGCGAGGAACCCTGTGTTCCATGCTCGCACTAAGCACATTGAGGTGCATTATCACTATGTCAGGGAGAGGTTCTCTGCTGGGGAGATCAGCTTGGCATATGTGCCCACGCAGGAGAACATTGCAGACCTTTTCACGAAGGCTCTGCCTAGGGAGAAGTTTGAAGCTTTCCGCAAAGCTTTGGGCTTACTTCCTTTTGTGGAGTGATTTCCACATAGCTTGGCACTTCCTTATACATGAGTGCCAGCTCCTTGTTCACCGCATCACTCCCAGGGGGGATTTGTTGATATATTTAGGTAGTGATGTGTGTGAACACTCTAGGACTGCCGGGGCACTTTTTTCCCTCTTTAGGAGGTTTTTTTCCCCCGGCTTGTATATACGCCTATTGCCCTAATGGGCTACTCATCTTTGTACATTCTCTAGTAATACATTCAGTCTTGTGTGTTGTGCTCCAAGCTTCTTCTTCTTCCTTGTGCTGTTCGCGTGCTTCCGCAGACGTCTAACTCCAACAGTATCCCACTAAAGCACTGCAGTCTATCACTCCATATGAGGCTTGGCATGATCGCAAGCCATCTGTTGCTCATCTGCGTGTTTTTGGTTGTTTGGCATATGCATTAGTGCCTGAACAACATCGCAAAAAATTGGATGATAAAGTAGTAAAATGTATTTTTGTTGGGTACAGTTCTGAAAGTAAAGGCTATCGTTTGTATCATCCACATACGAAATGCATTCTGGTTAGCTGTGATGTTGTTTTTGTGGAAGATGTTATTCAGCCATTGCTTTCATGTACTAAGGAGACATCTGTTAGCTCCAAAGACATGTATGATACTTTGCTGCCTCTTTTTACAGGTGGACAGTCTAGTGTTGGTCCCAATGAGGCAACTTCTCAGCCTTTGCAGGTTTCATGTGATGATGCAGATCACTCCAGTTTGATGTAGATTTACATGATGCACTAGTTGATGAGAGAGCTGATATTGAGCAGGCAAAAACTATGCCAAAATGGCTAGTGTAGACTTTGTGTGACAACAAATTAGATACACCTTTGTCATATCGTACTCGTTCAGGCTCTCATAGTGCCTCTTTTGCATCAGATTGCTATGCTATGGCTGCATCTAGTCTCTGTGATGAGAATGAGCCTGTTTAGTTTGATGAAGCACAAAATTCAAAAAATTGGATGGCTTCTATGCAATCTGAATATGATGCTATAATGAAGAATGGTACTTGGTCTTTATGTGATTTGCCTCTTGGCAAGAAGGCCATTGGGACTAAGTGGGTATACAAGCTGAAGCGTAACCCTGATGGTACAGTTGACAGGTATAAGGCTAGACTTGTTGCAAAGGGTTATGCGTAGGAAAGAGGCATTGATTTTGATGAGACCTTTTCACCTACTTGTCAAATGCCTACTGTTCGTAGCATCTCTGCACTTGCAGCTCATCATGGTTGGAATGTACATCACTTGGACATTAAAACTTCATTTCTGAATGGTGACTTGCATGAAGAAGTGTATGTTTTTCAGCCCCGTGGCTTTGTGCAGAAAGGGCATGAAAACCAGGTGTGCAGGTTAAAGAAGGTATTATATGGTTTAAAGCAAGCACCACGTGTGTTGGAAGAAGCCAGAGGCATAGAAGACGCGGAAGCATGTAAAGGCGGAGCAGGGAGTCAGTCGGATCTTTTTTCAAAGAATTATGTTTTAAAATACTTTTCAAAAACCTCCAACAGTGATTTTTATCACTATTGTAACATATGTAATATAGAAAAACCCTTTTCTTAATTTCTAGCTCCATTTTGTGCAAGCCGAGGAGTCCTCGAGCTTGAGGAGCTTAGGTAGAATGAGCGTATCAATTTTGGTTATTTTTAGACACCGTTTACCCCTTCAAATAGCATCTAGGACCTATTTTTTAACTATGCCGGTCACTAGATGTGAAACCGGTCAAAAGTAGTCTAGAAACTATAAAAAGAGCTAGAGAGCTCATTTTTGAGGTTGGTTAGTGCGAGCTTAGAGCTATTTTGAGCTTGTAATTGGGATCTTGAGCAATAGAGTTGATTTCTCTCCTTCCATCGTGTCTTGCTTGCCTCTTCATAGTGTGTGTGTACGTGTGTGTGCATCTCTATGCTTCTCACCTTCACTCTCACTTCATCTCACATTCACGATCTTCATATCACTCCTATCTCTTCCGCGGATTGACATTAAGGAGGTGGAGCTTCTTAACGTGGTTCTCACCATTGTGCTAGAGCAACACCAAATTTGGCGCCGTTGCCGGGGATCGAGTCTAGGACGAATGTGTGATGGTAAGAGTATAGCAAGAAGTGGCGTTGGAAGGTAAAAATTTCAGTTTTTGTTGTTGTTTTTAGTTAGTTTTTAGTTAGTTTTTAGTGTTTTTCACCTGCCCCACACTCCATCTTCATCACCGCATCATCATCTCCAACTCCAAAAAAATAAGAAAATTCACCATATCCACCCATTCTCCTCATTTCCCCTCATTTGTGCATGTGCAAGAGAGAGAGAGCTTTTGTGCTTGTGTGTACTTGTGTGTTTTTGAGTTTTCTTGTAGGTACAGAGCTCCAGTGCATTAGGAAAGCTTGGAAAAGGTAAAAATTCACTTTCTATCAGAAATCTGCCGAGTGTGTCAGACCATCGCGATGGTCTGCCAAGTTCGGTATTTTTGGTAAGCGAGTTCACCACGAGGTAGGCGACACACGCGCATACACGAATCCACAGACGCATCTCAAAAATTCACACTTTGGTGGACCATCGCGATTGGCTCAGACCATCGCGATTGTGTCACACCATCGCGATTGGCTCACGCCATCGCGACGGCTCGGCCGAACCATCGCGACGGTCTCACACCATCGCGACGGTTCACTTGAACCATCGCGACGGTCCTTGACCATCGCGACGATCCCGTCGACCCCATGCCATCGCGATTGGCCCATGTCATCGCCTCGATAGTGCCACGTGGCAAGCTAGACCATCGCGATTGCTCACTTGCCACGCCATCGCGAAGAGACCCTTACACGATCGTGACAGCTCAAAATTTGGACCATCGTGATTGGCTCACGCCATCGCATCTGTGACCATCGCGACGGTTCACGTTGACCGTTGACTGACGCCATCGCGATTGTTCACTCGGTCGGACCATCGCGACACCTCACCCCTACCATCGCGATTGCTCACAGTTAGACCATCGTGACCGTGCACTTCAGACCATCGCGATTGTTCACGCATCACGCCATCGCGACGGTTCGCCTAGACCATCGCGACGGTCCCAGACCATCGCGATCATCTCAGACCATCGTGATTGCTCACCCCAAACGCAAATTTTAGGGTTTCAATTTTTGGCCAATTTTGGGGCTATTTTTGGGAAATTTTTGGGTGATTAGACTCATAGGAGACCCCTTAGCTCATATTTGGAGAAAAACATGATTGTTAGTTTTTATCCCCCAGGGCCTGAACGCTCATATCTTTCTCATCCGAAGTCCGTTTTTTGAGATTAATAGCTCGTTAGAAAGATCTTGCCGAGTACTACGTGAGCTCAACTGTTTTTTTCATAAAGGATACGTTGATTTTTAGAGAGGATAATTTGAGGTTGACCTAGTGTGGGACTAGAAAAGCCAGGGGGCAGTCACTGAAATTTTGGGCAAAAGGGAAAGGACTTTTAAAAGTGTACAAACTCAAGTGCTTGATCATCCATTTGTGATATTGGTCTAATATTGGATTTTTCCAGGTCGAGCAAAGGCAATCAAGGGCAACCAAAGCAAGGCAATGAAGGGCATAAAGCTTGGGAAGCGTGGCTTCTTGGGCATCAGAGCAACCAAAAAAGCTGACTCGAGGTTGGAAGATTACTCAACCCCCTCAGTTTTGCATTGTGGATTCAAGACGATAGGAACGCACCAAGTTCAAGAGACTAAATTTTTCAAGTCTAAGACTAAAAGTAAAGGTGTGTGATACGAAAACCTAAAGGAAAGAACATAAGTCTGACGGAACGAGAACTCAAAGTACCACAGAAAGTCGAATTCCTGACGCATACATTAAGACAAGAATCTAAAGAAATTTAAAAAGAATCAAGAAAGTAATAACAAAGAATCATTGACGATCTCAGTGTGTACTGAGCGTGAAAGGAAGAAAATTAATGAACTTTAGATCGGGCAAACACATAGGTAAGTCAGACCGACGAAGCCTTAGATCATCAGAAGCAAGTGTAGGCACTACTGCTCGATCGTGGGCTCAGCAATTGAATAGTAATTACCCCTATGAGAACTCAGACATGAGTGAATCAAAAATGGCATTTAGCACAGAAAGACCAGAAGGAGGGTCGAATGTTGCATATTTAGAAAGACCTGAAGGACCGTATAGGACTCAATTGGAGTTTCTTCGAACCAACCGCTTAGGTGCCCGCATCTATGAGGATGGTTTGAGAAGACAAGTGGTGCAAATGCATAACCCCGATCAACCCATTGGATTGGAACGTCTAGTGGTAAAATTCGAAAGAGACGCGTACATAGACAAGGAAGGAACGATGTATATCTTAAGTACGCAGCCAAACAATACGAATGAGTTTGGCGTAATTCAGTGGGAAACAGAAGCAAAATCCCAAGGAAAAGAACCAGTAGGAGAAGAACCTAGAACACCTAGAGGGAAATATGTACTGACACGAGTACTAGTTCCAGATTGGACCCCTTAGGACAACAGAAGCATAGAGTTGTTTGTAAATAAAGAAACAGACGAAGCATTTTGGAGATACAGAACAGAACAACCTAGCGAGGTAGGCTCCATTATAATCTACGAGTTCAAGGACCCGGATACACCTGGAAAGGTTGTATACCTGGATGAGACTTCAGAAAGAGTCTTTGTGGTGCCTGACCACGCTAGAAACACGTACACATGGAGAGGTGAATTAGTATTCCCTCCATCTCGAACAAACGTAAACGTGAACCAACAAGGGGCAGGAACTTCCTCCGCCCATGCTAATTAAAGAGAGAAAAACAAAGATAGACCTGAAGTAAGTTTCAATCACCCCGTAGGGAGAGATAGAACAACCACGGACACTAGTAGAGCGGATAGACAAAGGGAACATGGAATACTAGGTGGTAGAGATGATTTTCCTCTACCTAGACCTCGTGAACACGCAAGAATACTGAGACCCACTCAACTAGTAAAATCAATGAAAAATTATTTTGATGGGACAGGAGATCGCTATGACCATGTTGCAGAATTCAAGCAAGTACTAAGAGCAGAACAAGTCGAAGACATGTTCACGCAATACAACGCATTTGGACTAACGTTAAAGAACACAGCTTTAACTTGGTTCCAACCTTTGCAACAGAGGCAATTTAGAGACATCCATCACTTTTTAGAGTCATTCATCACTGAATTCTCTAAAAGTGGGATTAGACATGACACGTCTTCGCTGATTCATAGCTTCAAACAGACCCCTCCGGAAATAGTAAGACTGGCAGGACGTAGGTTTAGACAATATGTTGAAAGATGTCCAATGCAAGAGTTACCCTCACAGGCCAAGCAAGTGTCATTGTTTCTAGACGGATTGTTGAGCTCTAAACTACGCTCCTATGTGTACTTAAAAGAACCCAGAACGCTAGAGCAATGTGTAAGAATTTGCATAGACATTGAGGACAACTTAGGAGACGAGTTGGAACTCTCAAAAGTCTATAAGGACTCGGATTGTTCTTCTCTAGCATCCACAAAATTGTCTAGCTCGATAGAAGACCTAGCAGAAAAAGTGGCCCAGAAACTAGGAGTTTCTAGTAAAGAGATGCCTAAGTTAACAACTAACGTACGTTGTTACACTTGTGGTGGAAATCATTTGGCAAATGTGTGTCCCAATGCGACACAACCACAAGCCAACCCTAGTGGCCAATACTGTACGATTGAGAGAAGATACACTAATCATACGGCTCAAGACTGCCCATACAACAAACAAGCAGTAAGACAGAACTACCCATAAGCATACCAGCAGCCAGGTAGGTATCAAGGCCAATACAATGCTCAGCCTTATTACTATAGGCCTCCTCAGAACTACCCATATCAGGCGCAACAAAGACCTCAACTTGTCTTAGCTCAGCAGCCACCCCCACCAGGGAATGTCATCTCAGTTAAATATGCTGCTGCAGAAGAAAACCTAAGTAGGGCCTTAGTGCCTTCTTCACCTTTGATCACAGAGAGTGACCCGAACTCAAACAGTTTTGACTCCACTCATGTAGATAGTCCACCCGCTTATTACACGGAGTCACCAGAACATGTGGAGACATATCATTATGATAGTCCACCAGTGGAACCTAGTTGGGAGCCAGACTATGCTAATGTGATGTACACCAACCCAAATCCACGGCCCCAATTGAGACAGCAAAGACCATAGGGCCCTAGAGGACCATGCTTTAGGTGCCAAGGAGATCACTTCATAAAGGAATGTCCACATCCTCCAATAGCAGGACAGTCACAGTACTATAACATCCAAGGCTTTTGTGCGGATTGTGGCAAAGAGCACATAATCAAAGATTGTCCTAAGAACCCTGCTAATGTGTCAAATGTGATACCGATCAACGTGATAGGTATTGTAAACAATGCAGATGGATCCAACCCTACATACGTGCCTATCCAAGCTATAACAAGAGCCCAGGCGCTCTTACAGAACCAACAGCTTAATCAGGAGAAAGTAGCCGGAAGTAGTGAAGTTGCAGAATCTAGCAGTAAAAAGGCAAAATCTTGGAAAGATTCCAGAGAGAGGATCAAGAGAAAATGGAGTAAAAGGATAATTGAGTTGGAAGGAAGTCTCAAGGAATCTAGAGCCAAAATCCTAGAGTTGACTTCACAGGAGTCGAATCAAGAGAACCCAGCTCAGAAATCAGGATCAGTTTTAGCGGAACCCATACCAGAAAATCTAGACATGATGTTTCGTGCATATCAAGCTAGATTAAAAGAGGGACCTCAAGTAGCTGAAATGAGTAAGAACTACTCAAGAGCAGACTTAGAAATTGAGAGGACTAAACTTTGCATGAAGATGGTAGAATTAGCACAAGCTTTGTTCGAAGCCTCTAGATATCTTAATTGGAATAACATGGCAAAACCGAAATTACACTTTCAAGGACTAATGGAGAGGCTAGAATACTTGATAGAAAGCAAAGAGAAAAAGGATCAGCATAGGAATCTTAGTGTCCCAGAGACACAGGAAAGGAATGCACCATCCCTGTCTCAAGTACCCAATACAGAGAATCAAGACAACCTGTCTTCCATACATAGGTACTCACATGAATTTTTGAGAGAAATCCAAGAAGAAAAGTGGAGAAAAGAACAAGGAACCCATCCTCCTATTCAAGAAATAGACGACTTGCAGGAGCAATTTCCACAAGATATCCCCTCTATTTACGATGATGTAGAGGAAGAGCAACTGAGCGAACTCACGGGTTTTTAATCCAATTCTTTACAAGAATTACCTCAGTTCACAGGACCTTGGGAAGCAATGTCCATTAGTATGAGAGCACCCACGATAATAGTGAGGAATGAAGAATCAGTAATCCCTAGAAACACGGAAGTGATCAAGAACACTAAAGTACAGTGTAATCTCACTCTGGAGGAATTGTTAAAGGTAAAACCAGAACTATGGAAGCATGTAGCAAATCAATTCCCTGAGCTTGCTACTACTTCCTCTCATATAGGATCGCATAAGAGGGTACCGGAGATACTCGTAGAAAAGATTGGAGATGTAAGTGAAGGAGAGGAAGGTAACACGTATCTTCCAATAACCCATTAGGTCTACACCACGAAAGCCATCTTAGATTCAGGAGCCGGAGTAGCCATCACTACCACCGCTTTATGGAAATGTTGGGGTAAGCCAGCACTCAGACCTACCAGGATGAAGCTACAAATGGCTGATGAACACATAGAAAAACCATTAGGCTTACTAGAAGGCATATCTCTCACCACTTGTGGTGTAGAGTTTGAGCATACCTTCGCCATTTGTGACTTTGCGAAAAATCATGCTTATGAGATGATATTGGGACGACCATTCATGCGTCAGTTGCAAATTGTACAAGATTGGGGAACTAATTCTTTGTACTTGCAACATTTAGGAGTGACTACTAAAGTCAATCTTAAAGACTATTCCCATCGAGATGTACCCCCAATACAATGGAATACCATCCATAAGACACCAGTAGAAACAGAATCAGTACACTCTTTAGAGTCAGACCGCTCATGGTTACACGAGGACACTCATTTATGGATGTGTAAAGTTGCAAAACAAGAAGAAGAACGGTTAGAAGCCAGGACCTTAGGTGCAGAACAACATCCACGAACCCTTCAAGACCCAGCATATGCACCTATAGTATTTCAAGACGAAGAGTTTGAAACCCATGGTTGGGCAAAAATCCTAGCAACCATGGACGTAGCCATCAATGAGGAACAATGGACACCCCACTGTGATGAGGATGGCTATGACATATCAGTTTTCACGATAGAGCCAATCATGAGTGATTCAATTTTAGAAGAATGTGAACCTAGCACTGATGCATTTGAGGATGCGAGTGATTTTGATTTAGAATCAATTATCATGGACCCACCCTTTGCATCAGAAGAAGAATATTTTTATGAAGTAGAAACTCATCCTCAGAACCACGAAGAAGTTATGAATGATGTGAGAATAGCCACTCAAGTGACTAGCAAGAGTGAAGGCAAGAAAAGAAAGAAGAAAGAAACCGAAACAGAAGAATCTTTATTTGAAGTACCCGAGAACTTCAAGAAGTATGAAATCGAAGATAGAAGAATCATGGTACGAATGCCTAACAGAAAAGCTGACGTCGGAGAAGCATATGATAACCGAGAGAAAACCAAGAAAATCATAGTTGCCATAGAAGGAGAAGAAGAAAAATGTACATACATTGGGCATGATTTGACAAATGAAGAAGAAGAAGAATTACTTGCCCTATTGCGAGAATATAGAGATGTGTTTGCTTGGAGCTACAAAGATTTGAAAGGAGTAGATCTAGACATATGTTTTCATAGAATCCCTATGACTCCAGACGCAAAACCCACGAAACAGAAACTGTACATGTACAATGATAATTACGCTGCGAAAATTAAATAGGAGATAGATTGCTTGATAGAAGCAGGATTCATTTACGAAATTGAGCATACCGAATGGGTATCCCCCATTGTGGTTGTACCCAAGAAGAATGGAAAATTGCGTGTGTGTATTAACCTTAAGAAAGTTAATGCCGCCACAATTAGAGATAGTTATCCTCTTCCTATCACAGAACACTTATTGGAAAGAGTTGCAGGCAAGGAAGTTTACAGCTTTCTTGATGGTTTCTCAGGCTATAATCAAGTAGCCATTGCTCCTGAAGACCAACACAAGACGGCTTTTGCCATTGAATGGGGCATATTTGCATTTTGTGTAATGCCTTTTGGCTTAACAAATGCACCCACCACTTTCCAGCGACTGATGTGTCATGTTTTCAAGGAATTCTTACGCAAGAATTTGGAAGTTTATGTCGATGACTTATGTGCTCATTCAAATGTAAGACAGACACATATCCCTGAGTTAAGACAAGTATTTGACAAATTTCGAGAATATCAGGTTTGTTTGAACCCAGAAAAATGTGTTTTCATGGTCAGACAAGGCAAAATTATAGGACACATTGTGTCAAAGAATGGAATTTCTACAGATGAAGAAAAGGTAAAAGTAATTGCAGAATTATCTAGACCAACAAACGTGAAAGAGGTACAGGCATTTATGGGCCATTGCGGTTATTATAGGAGATTCATACACATGTATGCAATCATAGCCAAGCCTTTGTACTCTCTTTTGACTCATTTTGAATGGACAGATGAATGTGAGAATTCATTCAACGAACTCAAACGACGTTTGTGCTCAACACCTATATTGACAACCCCAGATTGGAGTAAGCCATTCCATGTGCATGTGGATGCATCCAATTACGCCATAGGATGTGTGTTAGCACAACCCACGAATGAAGGTAACATAGATCTCCCCATAGCTTACGCGAGCAGACAATTGAACGTAGCAGAAAGAAATTACACCACGACAGAACGAGAAGGATTAGGGATGATCTACGCGGTAAAGAAATTCAGACATTATTTGCTGGCAAACAAGTTCAAATTCTTTACAGATCATCAAGCCCTATTGTACTTAGTCAACAAGCCATGTAACACAGGACGACTAATATGTTGGTTTCTATTACTCATGGAGTACGATTTTGAAGTAGTAGTCAGGAAAGGAAAGACACATCTCAGAGCTGACCACCTTTCAAGATTAACCTCAGGAGAAGCTCCTCAAGGAGTAGTGGATGATTTACCAGATGCATATTTGTTTAACCTTGAGATAGCACCAGAATGGGCTAAGCCGATAGTCCCTATTCTCACATACGGACCCAAAAATCCTAGGATAAAGACCAAAGAAGGAGAGATTACCAAATCTCAAAGATATCAAATCATATCAGGAAGTATAAATAAATAGGATAGTCAAAAGATTCTTGCCTGTTGTGTAGATGAATCAGAACATGCAAATTGGTTGCAATTAGCACACATAGGTGCATTAAAGCAACATCATTCAAGACATCGAACATTACAGACTCTGCATAGACTAGGAGTATATTGGCCTACGATGGAAGCAGATGTCTACAAGTTGTGTAACGAATGCCATGTTTGTTGTGAAAGACCACCAGTAGAGCATGCTACATTATATCACGTGTCTCTCACACCAGATTGGAGTGAACCTTTAGTGACATACTTGAGGACGAACACATTCCCTCAAGGAATGACTTTAGCACGACAATGCAGTCTAGAGCAGGAAGCTCAAGACTATTCACTTATTGGCGATAATCTATACAAACGAGGATGAGATGGATACTTAAGACAATGTGTTCATGAAAGCGATTATCTGAGCATACTAGAGACTGCACACCAAGGTGTTGCAGGAGGTCACTTTGGACCAGATAGGATAATCAAAGCCATCCTCTTTGCAGGATTATGGTGGCCCACTCTTCATATGGATGCACATACCTATGTAAAGAGATGTGATGTGTGCCAAAGAACTCAATTTCCTACTCGCAGAGATGAAATGCCATTGAAACCCATGATGGGCGGACGTGCATTTTCTAAGTGGGGCATAGACTTTGTAGGACCCATTAACCCCCCTGCAAAAGGTACACGTGGAATACATTATTGTTGCCACAGATTATCTCACCAAATGGGTAGAGGCAAAAGCCATGAAAAAGAATGGTGCACACACGACTGCAAAATTCTTATTTGAAAATGTCTTTACGAGATATGGATTGCCTATAGAGTTAGTGAGCGATCGAGGAACTCACTTTCTAAACCAAGTCATTGAATATTTGTTACAGGATTTTATGGTGATTCACAAGAAATCCGCACCATATCATCCTCAGGCCAATGGTCAGGCTGAAAGCACTAATAAGATCCTTTGTAACGTACTGACGAAACTCGTGAACAACAAACGTTTAGATTGGGACAAACAGCTACACCACGTTGTTTGGGCATATCGAGTGGCCTACAAGACCGTACTCAATGCAACTCCCTTTCAGATGGTTTTTGGTCAGAATGTTGTGCTTCCTTTGGACTTCTTGATACTGAGCCTTAAGGTTACACAAGAACATCAGTGGACCGGCCATGAATTATCAGCAGGAATAATGGACTTGGAACGATTAGGAGAAACCAGGCTAAAAGCAGCAGCAGGAATATACGCGGCAAAGAAGTGACAAAAAGCATATTTTGATGCACATGTAAAAGATAAAGGCTTGAAAGAAGGAGATTTGGTTCTCGTATATATGCTGAAGCAACACGCACGAAAGTTAGAAAAGCGAGGTTATGGACCTATGATCATTAATAGACTCTCGACAAGTGGAGCAGTACAATTAGCCACCTTAGAAGGAGACATAATGCCTAATTACATTAGTGGCTGTAGAGTCAGGTTATATCAGGAACCTCTTACTAAGGATATGCTTAAACGACTCACGTTGGCAAAGAAGCGTAAGGAGGAAGAAAATAGAATACGAGCTGAAGCTCTGGCAGAAGCTATAGAACGCATTAAGCGCATGAAGTTAAGAAGACAAGGACTAGGGAGAGAACAGTATAACCATCTGGAAACATCACCCAGATATCCCATGGCCATGTGTCAAGTAAATTCAACCACTCATCCTAGCATAGTGGATAGGAGACCATTCATTACAGTCAGGCTAGAGCACGGCAACCCTTGCCAAGAGCTCATGGCTTTAATTGATTTAGGTGCTGCGACTAGTGCGATTAGATGGTCCTACTATAAGGATTCAGGAATAGAAATGCGGCCAATTGAGGCATACCTCATAGGGCTAGGAGGCATGGAAACCCCTTGCATGGGTGAGGTGGACCTTCCTATCCTCATAAACGAAGTGACCTTGACAGTGAAGCTACTAGTGTGCCATGATGATGATCTGATAGAACCCCTAATCCTTGGCCAAGATTGGCTATACGATCACTCAGTGGACCTAAATCTTAGACAAGGCTCCTTGCAGATTGGAACCTTATATCAGAAGCGAGTGATACCGCTTGACTTCCCTAATGGCATTCCGACTGAGGTTTGTAACCCAAGACCCTATGAAAGGCATGCGACGGAAGACCGAAAGATCTTTGGTCAGATCAGTCACGTTACGTCTACACCAACCCACTCGGGCTTGGCTATAGACAGTTGTCAATCAGAAGGACGTCAGGAGATTTTCCCTGGGGCTTCCTGCAAACTAGAAGGGGCAATTACCCAACTGCTTGGGCAGATGGACACAATCAGCGGTCAGGTGGGTTACATCAGCGGACACATGGGCAAAACACCCTGCGGTGCCCATCCTTCCACACTTACTGCGGACTGGCCTAGATTAAAAGTATGAAACGGAGCACTTCCTAATGGGCAGGTTTCGCAAGTGTTGGACCTCCCTTCTTTTCCAAAGCAGAGTGTCCATCCGACCTCTCAACCTCAACCACAAAGGAGTCAACCACTACGAAGGAACCCAGACCGACGACAACATCAGATGACACAAAGAGGAAAGCAGTATCAATATCCCAAAGCAAGAGGAACAAGACAAATATGGGTGCCAAAAGAACAGAAAGCACCGACTGATTTCAACAATGCAGACATTGATAAGAAGAAGTCAAGGTAGAGACAGAATCAGTATCCAACATCCCCTCGACCTTCTTCTACGAATACGAACCTTCGACAAATTTGGATCGCCAAGAAGTACCTTATGAACAGAGCCACACCCACGCAGATTTGGGTACCCAAACCATGTATTATAGCTCAACCCTCAAGCCATGTAAAATACACCCCTCGGAAAGCTTTTCAGCCCTCCATACCACCAATTCCTATATCATCTTTTGTCCCTCCACAGAGACCTATCACCCGATCACAAATTCTTAGGAAGTGGATACCGAAACGTATCCAAAAGTCTTCTCCTAACCCATTGTCTAACATAACTACCACCCCGACTAATCTACAACCTTGTAATAACTCATTCATAACTGAACCTTGTATAAATCCACACACTATAACCAAACATCACCTGAAATAACACCTCACTAAGCAATGTAGGCTTTGTCTGAAAACATATAGGTGTCTAGAGACCTTCACTAGTTCTACAAGAAGCATTGCATCAATCACATCACAACACTTGGCTACACGGGTTACACATCGGCTATGGAAAGGGATTGCGGTCTCACCTTAATGGGATCATAATTAATTTCCATACTAATGTGCTAATCTTTTGTAGCAGATTTTTTCCATTAACACGACAATCATCATGCAAACCGAAGAAGGACCATCAGAAGCAGGCCCCAGTGCACCTGTAGCACCTATTGTGTGTTTTACTCGCAGAGTCCCATCCGACAGCTCCACCGCCAGAATTTCAAGGTTTCCCAGGACCCATGCCTATCGACGACCCTCCTCGAGGCTATACTGAGAAGATTCATCGCAATTCTCATTGGTTTCAAGGGCTGGCAGGACCATTGGCGGATGCTGAGTTCATATTTGAGGCTAATTTAACTTTTGATGACCGTACATGGGGAAAATATCAGTTCTTCTCAAGAGAGTTCGAAGGCCTACAGAACACACAAGACTTAACACATGTTTGGGCAAGAGCCGGCTTCACAGAGTATTTCAGTGACCCTTTGCCTAAACCTGACTTCTACAGATGCTATTATTTAATCACCACTTTGATGGCTTCGGAGAACAAGGACCTGCCCGGAACTTTTATTTTGCCATCTTTAGTGAACGATCCACCATATAAAAGATTTTATCTTTCTAAAGATCTGATTCGAGCTGCCATCAAGATTCATGGAACCCACAAGCCCACAGAGCGAGAAAGGTTAGTTCCTGACCCTATGAAACGTGGGGACGTCACTAAGTGGGAGGAGATTTCAGCGATCACACCGGAGCTTTCAAAACCACTGCGGATATGTATGCAGCATTTTGCTTTTCCCGCTCAGGATAGATTCACAATGCCTCACAAATGAATATGGTTTGGTTCGTATTTATCATGTATGGGACCTCAAACAGTTGATCTAGCTAGCTGGATCATTGATCAGATGTATTTAGCACAACATAGATGGGAAAGAAAGAAAGTCATCAATGGATGCTACGCACTGACTAGAATCGTATATATGTGCTTAGCATATGACTTGCCGATTGAGCGAGCAATGACAAGTGAGGAGCTGAAAGCATTTAAAGGAACCACAAAGAAAGCTAGGAAGCCTAGCAAAGGAAGAGCAGGAAAGCGAATGAGAGGAACTATCCCCTACCTTCAGGTGCCATAATCACCCTCACCACAACCATCTCCAGAGCAGTCTGTGACAGAAGCCACTCCCATAGTACAACCTATTCGTATACGGTTATTAAGACCAGTTGTAACGGAGGGCACTACCAGCACAGTCACTACTCAAGCAACCACAGTCCCAGGACCTACCACCACTACAACAGAAGTTCCCACCACTATTGGTGCGGAAGCTTTCTCTTTCCCGATACCCCATTTAGAAACAGAACAAGCAGGCACCACATATGATTTTGAGATGCAGGACGTATTTTCAAGTGAGTTTCAGTTTTCAGAAGGCCAGATCTTCTCTCAGGAATATGAAAGGCCCAGCTACCCTACCACACCCCGAGATCAACCACAAGGCCAAATCGTATCAAGCTCAGATGACGAAAGAACAGCAACAGATGACGACGAAGGAGACGATGAAGCCAGCCAGGGTACACATGACTCCCAAGAACATGTATAGACGGACGAACAAGGACAGCAAACGGACACCCAAGGTGACACGAGTACGCATGAAGACGAGACCTTTGAAGTTGCAGCTTATACGTTAGCCATAAAAAAATTATATCGTACTATGGAAAAAGTTTGGGCGCGCAAGAAGTTGACTGATGAAGAAAGCCAAACAATCATCAAACAAGAACTCGTCTCAGGAGGGTTCGAAGAAGTCTACATCAGAGGTTTCAGAGAGCTTGTCAAATCAGTCAAACCTACCGAAGCCTTAAGATATTTACAAAGGAAACCATTACCGCAGTATGATCCCCGACGCGTACGGCATTATCAAAACCAGGCGAATTCGTGTCCCAACAGGAGCACAATCTTCAGAACAGGCCAGGGAAGCACGTCTTGTCCCTGAAGGCTCTTTGGCAGAAGACACCATTATCGTCGACTCCCCACCCCGTACTACCGCTGTACATACCACCACAGTTGTCGAAGTACCGACCACCCCAACTGCTCCCCCATCACCTCCCATCCATCCAGTCTCCCCCATACATTCCCCTTCTCCCAAAACAATGTCCTCTTTCTCCGGTGGCATAGCAGAAGTCATCTTTACGCCCATTCATCCCACAATTCCCGCACCCACTCAACCTAATCTACCCCCTAACACATCCACCTTTCTATCCAACCCATTTCTCCATCCATCTTTTCCATTCTTACCCACACCTCCAAGACCCCTTTTCCCATTCCCACCGCCATTAACCTTCTCCCCAGTCTCACCTCCCCGACCCACCATAACCCCTCTTTCCCCTCTCCATCAAGCCATCCAAGACAACCCCTCTGTAAATTTTTCTTCGACCTTTGTAAATCCTGTATTTACACCCACACACTTACCCACGATCACACCACTATTCACAGTCACTGCACTCGACACTACAACCAGCGATATGGATATATCACCACCCACCGCACCACCACTCACTTCATTTGTGGCACCACAATATTTAAGCACACCACAATTTTCCACAATCACCACAGCATCCACTTTCCCACCCCCATTCCCCGTTCCCTTTGCATCTACACCCACTGCATCTTCACTTAGCACACCATTAATATTATCACCCACCATAGACACAGCATTTCGACAAATGTTCACGTGTATGACACAAGTAAGAGATGAGTTCACATCTCTTGGACATAATTATCAGCAGCTGCAGAGGACAACCAATGATTTGTAGTCGCAGCTTAACTCATTGACTATTGAGAATGCCTCACTGAACACCCGATATCAAGAACTACGTGAGGCTTATCACAAGCTGGAACTAGAAAGTGAAGAGAAAGCCAAAGAGGCCACTGTTGATCTTGACAATTTGTTAAGGGCCCAGACAGTTTGCAATGCGACGCTTACACGAAACATGGGCTTACTCAGAAGGCACCTAGTAGCAGCAAAGGAAGAGAACCAGCGGCTACAAGAGCAGAACAGAGAAAATTTAGAAGCTGCTCTCGATAACCCAGACCAACCATTAAGTCCTAGCCGGTTCAAAGCAGTGCCCTCCGAATCAATGAAAATGTTGCTCTATGATCACATCAGATTGCTCGACGAATATGATCGAATGAACGAAGAGTATCAGAAGCTAAAGGAAGATCATAAACTACTCTAGCTCAGAGCACCTGCAACACAAGGACTACAAGCAACCCAAGGATTACCAGCTCCTGCGGACCCTTCTCATGACATCCTAGAGGAACTCAACGCATTACGGGCCCAGGTATCAACTCTTGAATCAAGGATAGCTATATACGAAGCACCACCACGGCCAGATTCCCCACCAGAGCTCCCAGTCGATGAAGAAAATGTAACCATCCCGGTGGAGGAAACATTTGAAGAAGCCTACGAACCACAACCCATCCCAGGCGGACGAGTCACGGCTGAAGGCCAGATGACTTATGAACTTCCAACCCCCGCATGGATGAAGACAGTGGAAGAGCTTGGAACCACCCACTCAGCACGAGTAGAGGCGCAGCTACATGCAATGGCAATGATTGAGGAAAGAATTTTACAGTCGCCCTACTTCGCTCACTTGGCCCCTCGCAGATATATATCAGGGCATGAGTTACAGTACAAACTGTACTTTATGCTAATGGCCGAGTATCAGTTGGCCATAGAGAAAGAAACAGGCAAGAAACCATCTCACGCTACTCAGTTTGAGCCTGATGATTTGCCACTGGATGCGCAGCAAGGCGAGATTTATCAACTAGAGTGGCGTAAAGATCTTTTACAAGATGTAGCTCAGTGATGAGTAGCACCTCCTTTAATGTCAATCCGGGAAGACGTGAGGATGGTATGAAGACCTCGAGCAAGTGGAAGCACAAGTGCGTGAGTGAGAAGCACACCAACATGCACACACATACACACACGCGCACACACGGCAAGACAAAGAGTGAGGAGCAATGGAGTTCTTTAGATTATTTTCACAAAGCTCTTACAAGTTCGTTTCAATTACAATCTACCCCCCAAAATGAGCTCTCTAGCTCTTTTTATAGTTTTTGACTAGGTTTTGGCCCTGTCCAGACCTAGTGTCCGGCCTAGTTAAAAATTAGGTTCCAGGGCCAATTTGAGGGCTTAAACGGAGTCTAAAAATTACGAAAATTGATATGTAGGTACTTCTAAGGGTCCTCAAGCTCAAGGAATCCTTGGCTTGCACAAAATGGAGCTACAAAAATATGAAATGGTATGTACAATGATTGTTAGTGATAAGGATCACTGTTATAAAGATGTTGATTTGGAAAATTTTGAAGGGCCTATCTGCCAGATTTGCGTCGACTGCTTTGTCTACTTACTCCTTCACCTCGCTCTGACTCTCTCCGCTGGCTTCCTTGTCTAGTCACTCCTTGGGTGCCCATACTGCTCTCAACACCCCCCCCTCTCTCGCGTCTGTCGTCCCTGACAGACTCTTGTTGCTAGGAGTGTTGGATGTAATATTCCACAACCTGAGTGGCTAGCTGATGTTCTTGTATGCATAGTCCTCTGGCCAAATCTATCATCATACGATCCCAATCAATTGGTCCTGGAATGTCCGGGTGTGGCAGACGTAACTGATCTGCATGGATCGCTTGTTCTACTGCGAATAGGTGTAGCAAATGTGTGGGTCTGGGAATGAAAATTTCCGAATGATATTCCCAGAATCCCGTAGAGAACATTTCCTCAAATGTCTGCTTGAAGCATGCGGGTAGGTACTTTATTCGTGCATGCCAAGCAAAGATTATAGTGACCGAGGGGGTCTGGCTCATGTCGTAGACTAAATCCTTGTTACCTTGAGAGAATCCAGGGGCAGAGATGTATGGAGCTTGTACATTCCGAAAGGTTTTGAAGACAATGGTCATGAGCTCGAATATCTTCATACACATTTTCGCTGCTATGTCGGGTACATTATTGAGACGTGTAGACCAGTGCCGAATTGTTGATATCATGTAAGCTACGATTGGGGTCCCCCGAGGCGGAGCAAAGTATGGATAGTTAACCCAAGCCGAGCATTCTTTATTGTTGCGTACCTTGATTGCAAATGCTTGCCAGGATCTGCGACGTACCACTGGGCAATAGCATGGATTATACTTGATATATAGTGGCATGGTTGCCCAGGTGCTCATCATCTCTGGGTAATCGGTTAATAGACGTGCACGCCAATTAGGTTGGAAGATCGAGCCAGCACGTGCATCTGTCGGTAAATCCCCTATCTCAAATTGAGTGGCGAATGTGGGCTCCTTCCCTGTATGTCTTTTGACTTCTACATTATAATCATGTAGTAAGACAAAATAAGGCATGTATTGCGACTCTGAGGTTGTGATTAACCGTTGATGAGATAAGTTTTGAAAGTAGGAAGACCGAAGGACAGTTTCTTCTAGATTTGTGAGAGATTGCACTTGCACCGCCACACGATCATCATGTGTCTTACCCACTTTCTCGACCCTCTTGACCCAATCTGGAACTTGAATTTCTAAAGTGTCTTGTCCTTCCTCTGTAGTTCGACCACCGGGTGTCGGCATAGGTTCATATGGCTCTTCATAGCTGTCATCGATGGGGATTTCCACTATTGTTTCAGGTTCTGGTTCTTCAATGGGCGAGGGTGGCCTTTCATATGGTAAGAGGCGTGCTTGGAGTTCTGCCACCTGTTTCCGGAGGGTCTCTACTTCTTCTGTAGAGTGTTGCAAGATTGTCGGCTCCTGTTGAGCTGTGGGGACACTGGCTAGCTGTTTCTTTAGATCTGCACATTCAGTCTCTAACTTTTCATATGACTCTAAGAAATTTGCATGCTCCTCAAGTAAGATACGAATGTCTTCCGATGGGACTGCTCTATATCTGGTAGGGCTAATGGTTGCTCCTACAGTTCCTTCCATAGCTGCTTCAAAGTTGTCTTGGTTTTGTTGTTGAAGTCTCTTGTTCTCTTCTAGTGTTGCTGCCATATGCTTCCTTAATAACCCAATGTTGCGTCTGAGTGTAGCATTAGATATCATTTGCGCCTGGAGCACTGTTTCTAATTCCTTGACTGCTTGGTCATCCACTGTTGATGTCTTCAATTCTAGTTCGGAGTGAGCCTGCTGTAAGGTGGTATGCTCGGTTAGGAGCGTTTGGTAGTCAGCTTCAAGAGTGGTGACCCTAGCTTGCAGGCGTTGAGATTCTGCCGGGAGGGTCGTAGTGCGTTCTTCCAATTGATGGTATTCTTGTTGTAGTTGATGTGCACACTGAAGTAAGGTGTTGAACGTGCTATTTACATTATGAGATGCAAGGGGAAAAGTTTGAAGTGCAGGGGAGGTGGGATTGGGTAGGGGGGTAGTGAATGCTGTGTGTGCCAATGATGTGAGTGGTGAGGTGGGGGGTAAGGGAGGGGGAGATAGTGGAAACGTGGGGAGAGGTGCTGTGGTTGGTGAAATGTCCATTGGGTCAGACAAAGTGGTGTGTACAGGGGCTACCATGTAGGTGGGTATGGTAGGTGAAGTGAGTGTGGTGTTTGTGTAAATTGAGGTTGTTGCGAACATCGGGGAAATGTGCCTCTGAAACATTGGAGAGCGGATGAACTGCTCCACAAAGGACGGGTATTGGGGTGGTGCGGTCAGGTTGAAAGAGGTGTAGGGGCCAGATGGGAAGTGAGGGTCATGGAATGGAGGTACCCGTATTGGGGGATAGGTAGGGAAACACAGGGTGCCTTCTGTGGGTGCTGGGTTTCCAACCACACTTGGAATTATGGGATGGCCAGTTATGGGTTCGGAGGATAGAAGGGTTGAAGTGTACAAGGGATTGGTGACGAAGAGAAGAGTGTTTCTTGTGAGGTGGGTTCTCGAAATGAGAATGATGTGAATGAGGATGGGTTATACGTGGAGGTAGAGGTGATGACTATCGTTTCTTCCATGGTGGGAGGTGGTGGTGGGGGTGGAGAAGGTGGCGATGGAGGATGCTGGGGTGAGATGGGTGATGTCTGAACGAAGGTTTCAGCAGAGAGGTCAGTGGTGGTTGTGGGGGTAGCTGTGGTTTCAATGGGTACTTCTTGTTCTGTGACGGGTATCCTAATAGTCTTACCTGCTCGTGGTAACGTGTCAACTCTGCGTTTGTCATACCTTACGGATTGGTGGACGGCAGTGTGGACAGCCTCCGGAACTCCTAAAGATTCGGACACTAATTTGAGAGTGTCAATGAATTGCTGGTCCACCCCCTCATCTGATAGCATTTCTTGCATCAAAGCTTGACCTGATATAAGAGAGAGTTTATGCCTTTCTTGTACTGCTTTGATTGTGTCGTATAACCTTTGTAGTTGAGCTGTATATGCTGGTGCACCTACAAGTTCTGGCACTTCTTGTTGCTCCTCTTGATGCTCTTGATCATAATCCTCCTCATCTTCCTCCTGTTCTTCATCTCCGTCATCCTCTTCATCCACTTCAACTGGTGTGACAGGTGCTTGGGAGGTTGTGGCCTGTGTTTGCACGTTTTCCGCTTGTTGTGCCTCTTCTGCCTCCAGCTCTACATCTTGTAATAATTGTTCGAAATCTTCATTAGTGAGTTCTTCCAAAGGTGCACCACTGGGAAATTCAAGATCGGTTGGGATAGGAGGGAATATCAAGGTGGAACCATCGGTGCTGCGCCTTGGGAGTCGGAGTGTGAATGGTCGGACTCTTCGAGGTGGAGGGGTGACATCTGGTGTTAGGGTGGCTCCACGTGGTTGAGCACACGGGACTTGGACAGTGCCTCTCATCTTCTTCGAAGGGGGTCCAGTGGATGTCCTACCTCTAAACTGCTCTACACGATTCCACATTAGGGCCCGTTGAATAGGGATGTCATAAGCCAAACACCTATAAATTATTCTCGTCAGAGCACAGCAACCATATAAAACCTGTTTCCTCGGCCATCGTTTGTGAGCTAGGTGTATCTGATCAATTATCCAATGGGGTAAGTTGATGGTGAGGCTCTGTGTCTCTGCCAGATATAAGCTGAACCAAATCTTTTTGTGCGGCATAGTGAATCTATCTTGTGCAGGAAAAGCAAAGTGTTGCATGCACATGCGAAGGTGTATTGCAATATTAGGTGTCATGGACACCATGTCCTTGAGTTTGGTGAGACTTCGATTCTTCATGTAGTCCGGTACTAGGGTTTCTTTCTCTGTAGGAATATGCATTCCGTGCATATCTAGAGCCTCTCTCACCAAGTTGTTTGATAGCCTGAACCTCTTGAGCTCATTCCCCTTTGTCAGAGATGGGATCACAAATGAGCTTGCACCTTTTGGGTTCAGGTTTGGAGTCAAGGTGTTGATAAGATAGTAGCATCGCATGAAGTCAGGTTTTGGGAGTCGTGCACTGAAATAGGCACTCAATCCTGCCTTTTCCCATATCGGACGTAGACCTTCTGCATTTTGTAATTTCTCAAATTCTCTTGTAAAGAAATGGTATCTGCCTTGCTTCCCATTGAAGTCCAACTCTGATTCCCATAGGTACGTTCCTTCACCCAAGGGTCCTGCCACCTCGGTAAACCAGTGGGAAGTCTTTCCTACGGGCATGGTGTGGCCACGCGGGGGGTCCGCAATAGGTATGATTTTGACGGCCTGCAATTCTTCTGGTCTTTCATTTGTCTCAGGCAAAACGGGTAAACTGTCTAAATCCACCACTTGCGGGTTTGTTTCTGTGTGAGAGCTAGTTCCTGCTGCCTCAGCCATGTTGAGAACTTCGCAGCTGGTTCTGTGAGAATACATGAATAAATGTTAACATTGCAATGGACACAAAAATGACACCGTGTCCCCGTTACAACATTAACATGAGGTCCGGAAGAGGTTAGTAGGTTAATAAGTGCTCGGTGCTGGTGAGTGTAGTTAGGAATTGGATAGACCTACAAGCTAAGCGGAATGATATGATGTGAGAGTGAAGTGGTTAGTAGGTGGTCATGGATTTACAATTGGGGTCCGGGGGTTTGTTACAATTCTTAGGCTGCCAAATGCCGTGGGTGGGTTTTGCTCTTGGTTTCGTAGGGACTCTCGAGAACTTTATAGGTGTGTCGGCTTGAAAGTGAGGCCTTTTAGGGACCCATTTACAAGTGATTCTGGTCGTGCGTATTGGCCTTGGTGTGTTCCTGAGTGTTGAAAACGAGTGGAGACCGGCTGTGCGAGTGAATGGATTATGCTCTGCAGGGTGTGTTCTTGGTGTAGCTATTTGAGCTTGCAAACAAGCCTTAGGCACCCAAATTTGTCTTGATTGTGGGCTAGCCTTCATCGACTTCTTGGGCACCCAAATTGACTTCGCGTTAGCGGAGGAACTTTTGAAAGACTTCTTATTAGTGTCGTGTTGTTGGTTACTAATAAGAGGCTTTGCCCGTGTGGTTGGCTTGAGTGCAACCGGGTGTTCGCCTTTCCGCACCCACACTTGTTTCACTAGCTGAGACATTTTGCTGCGCAGGTACTTTTGATCTCCGACGTAGGTAGTACTCTGCTTCATCTGCCTTTGATCCACCTTTGGTTGCTGCCTCCCTCTGGCCTTTGGAAACGAAGGGAGTTCCGTTGCTCTCCTGACTTCTTTTGTGCGAACATCATTCCTCTGCAACACATAGTTTTGGACAAGAACGGCATGATCGTCTTCATGTGTACTCCTGGAAGGACCAGGAGTTTGTGCCTTTCCTAGTTCCTTGAGTGCTCCGTTATCTAACTCTACCGTAATTCGACTATGATTGACCCAAACCTGAAGAAGTCCACTTCTTAGGTTTAAGTTGACTGCGTGGTCATAAATCCAGTCTTGACCCAAGACAAGGGGTTCAGTGAGGTCCTCATCTTGACACACTAGTACTTTAACTGTCATTGCCTCATCATGAATATAGAGGGGAAGTTCCACCTCGCCCATGCAGGGGGTTTCCACGCCTCCCAATCCTATGAGATATGCTTCCACAGGATTGACAGTTAATTGCAACTCTTGACAGTAATACAATTTAACAGCACTAGTGGCTGCGCCTGAGTCAATCAAGGCTCTTACAGTCCTTGCACTTTTTCCTTGTCCTATATCTAAAGTTATGAAAGGACGTCGATCCGTTATCCTATGTGAGCTATCACCTGAAACTTCACACATAGCCACGGGATATCCTGGATCTGCATATGCATCTGTCACAGGTTGCTCTCTTCCTTGTCTTCTTAATTTCATTTTCCGTATGCGCTCTAGGGCTTCTGCTTGAGCTTCTTCTCGAATTCGTTTTTCCTCCTCTTTACGTTGCTTAGCAGTATTGAGTCGACTTAGCATTTCCTCCGTGAGGGGTTCCTGATACAACTTGACTCTGCATCCGCTAATATAGTTTGGGAGAACATTACACTCTAAAGTGGCTAGTTGTACTGCTCCACTCGTGGAGATCCTATTGATGATCATAGGTCCGTAGCCTCTCTTTTCCAGCTTCCTTGCGTGTTGTTTCAGTGTGTAGACTAAAACTAGATCTCCTGCTTTCAAGCCCTTATCCTTCACATGGGCATCAAAGTATGCCTTCTGTCTCTTCTTAGCTGCATATATCCCTGTAGCTGCTCTAAGTCTCGTTTCTCCTAATCGTTCAAGGTCAAAAAGTCTAGAGGAGAGTTCATGACCCGTCCATTCTTGCTCTTGTGCTACTTTCAATGTAGGTATCAAGAAGTCCAAGGGTAGCACCGCATTTTGGCCAAATACCATCTGAAAGGGGGTGGCTTGGAGTACCGTTTTGTAGGCGACTCAGTATGCCCAAACAGCATGGTGTAGCTGTTTGTCCCAATCAGAGCGTTTAGTGTTCACTAATTTTGTCAGTACATTGCATAAGATCTTGTTGGTGCTTTCGGCTTGTCCATTAGCTTGAGGGTGATAGGGGGCAGACTTCTTATGAACTACCAAGAATTCTTGGAGTAGATTTTCAATTACTTCGTTCAAGAAATGAGTGCCTCTATCACTTACTAGCTCTATAGGTAGCCCATATCTTGTGAATACATTTTCAAACAAGAATTTAGCCGTTGTCTGAGCGTCGTTCTTTGTCGTAGCTTTTACCTCCACCCACTTGGTGAGATAATCCGTGGCCACAATGATTTATTCAGCATGTGAACCCTTAGCTGGGGGATTAATAGAGCCTACAAAGTCTATCCCCCACTTAGAGAATGCACGTCCACCCATCATAGGTTTCAGTGGCATCTCATCTTTGCGTATAGGATACTGAGTTTGCTGACAGACATCACACCGTTTCACATAGGTATGTGCATCCATGTGAATGGTCGGCCACCAGAAGCCCGCAAATAGTATTGCCTTGATCACCCGATCTGGTCCAAAGTGTCCTCCTGCTACACCTTGGTGAGCAGTGTCCAAGATCTTGAGATACTCACTCTCGTGGACACATAGTCTCAGGTAACCGTCTTTACCACGTTTGTATAGATTATCACCAATAAGTGAGTAATCTTGGGCTTCTTGTTCTAAACTCCTTTTCCTAGCCAGAGTCATATCTGGAGGGAAAGTTTTCGTCCTCAGGAAGGATACTAGTGGTTCACTCCAATCTGGCACTAGGGACACTTGATAAAGAGTGGCATGTTCCACAAGTGGCTTAGTGCAGCAGATTGGGCATTCCTTGCACAACATTTGGACATCAGCTTCCATAGTTGGCCAATGTACTCCTAGTCTCCTTAATGTCTGTAGGGTTCGTTGCTTTGAATAATGTTGCTCTAATGCACCTATATGTGCTAATTGCAACCATTTTGCGTACTCATCCTCTTCCACACAACAGGCCAAGATCCCTTGATCTGTGTGCTTGTACATACTTCCCGCCATGATGTGATACTTTTGGGCTTTTACTACCTCCCTATCCTGCGTGTTTATTACTGGGTGGTTAGGCCCATATGTCAATACTGGCACTAATGGCTTAGCCCACTGCGGTACCACTTCCAAGTTAAACAAGTAAGCATCAGGAAGGTCATCTGATACTCCTTGTGGATCTTCTCCAGATGTGAGCCTAGAAAGATGATCAGCTCTCAAATGAGTCTTCCCTTTTCTTACCACAACCTCGAAATCGTATTCCATTAGTAAGAGAAACCATCTTACTAATCTTCCTGTATTGCATGGCTTGTTTACGAGATATAGCAATGCTTGGTGGACAATAAAAAATTTAAACTTGTTTGCAAGCAAATAGTGCCTAAATTTCTTAACTGCATATACCATGCTTAAGCCTTCTCTCTCAGTAGTGGTGTAATTTCGTTCAGCTGCATTCAATTGTCTACTAGCATAGGCAATTGGAAGGTCCATATTACCTTCACCCGTAGGTTGTGCGAGTACACATCCAATAGCATAATTGGATGCATCCACGTGAACATGGAATGGCTTGTTCCAATCTGGTGTGGTTAAGATTGGTGTTGAACATAATCTTCGTTTAAGCTCCTGGAAGGAATTCTCACATTCATCCGTCCACTCAAAGTTAGTCAGAAGTCCGTACATTGGCTTTGCAATGACAGCATACATGTGAATGAACCGGCGGTAGTAACCACAATGCCCCATGAAAGCTTGTACTTCCTTGATATTCCTCGGCCTAGGTAGCTCTGCTATGGCTCTCACTTTCTCTTCATCAGTGGATATGCCATTTTTTGACACGATGTGTCCTAGAATTTTGCCTTGCCTGACCATAAAAACGCACTTTTCTGGGTTCAGACAGACTTGATATTCTCTACATTTATCAAAGATTTGTCTGAGTTCAGGAATATGGGTTTGTCTAATGTTGGAATGAGCACAAAGATCATCAACATAGACTTCTAAATTTTTCCTCAGGAACTCCTTAAATACATGGCACATTAGTCTCTGGAAGGTAGCTGGAGCATTGGTAAGCCCAAATGGCATTACACGAAAGGCAAATATCCCCCACTCTGTGGCAAAAGTTGTCTTATGCTGATCTTCTGGAGCTATGGCTACTTTATTGTAGCCCGAAAATCCATCGAGGAAGCTGTACACTTCCTTGCCTGCTACTCTTTCCAAGAGATGCTCTGTGATAGGAAGCGGATAGTTATCTCAAATTGTGGCTGCATTAACCTTCTTCAAGTTAATGCATACACGCAGCTTGCCATTCTTCTTGGGCACCACTACGATGGGGGATACCCAATCAGTGTGCTCAATTTCGTAGATAAATCCAGCTTCGACCAGTCTATCTATCTCCTCTTTTATCTTAGCAGCGTAATTATCGTTATATGTATAGGGCTTTTGCTTAGAGGGTTTGGCATCTGAAGTCATGGGGATGGTGTGTGAGCATATATCTGGGTCAACACCCTTCAAATCCTTGTAACTCCAGGCGAATACATCTCTGTATTCCCTTAGCAAGGCTATTAACGCATGCTCTTCTTCCTCTGTTAGGTCATGGCCTATGTACGTGCATCTCTCCTCTCCTTCTTCTAGGGCCACTACTATTTTCTTGGTGGTTTCTTTGTTATCATAAGCCTCTCCTGATTGTGCTTCTCGTTTCGGCATTCTGATCATGACTCTCTTGTCATCTATCTCATACTTCTTAAAATTTTCTGGGACCTCAAACAAAGATTCTTCCTCTTCGGGTGAGACTTCTCTCTTCTTTCGTTTCTTTCCTTCTTCCTTCGGGGTCACATGTGTTGCGAGTCTTACATCATTTGTAAGCTCTCCATGCCTCTGGGGTTGAAATTCTACTTCATGGAAGTATTCTTCATCTGATGCAAATGGTGGGTCCATAATGATTGACTCTAGATCGGAGTCACTGGCATCCTCAAATGCATCAAGGCTAGGTTCACATTCTTCTAGAACTGCCTCTCCCATGATTGGCTCTATGGAGAAGACTGAAATGTCATAGCCATCCTCATCACAGTGAGGTGTCCATTGTTCCTCATTGATGGCTACATCCATTGTTGCTAGGATTTCTGCTTAGCCGTGGGGTTCAAATTCCTCATCAGGAAAGACTACAGGTGCATAGGCTGGGTCATGAATTGATCTATGGTTTTCTTTTGCACCTACCTCTCTAGCTTTTTCTCTCTTCTCTTCCTCTACTGTTACTTTACACATCCATAAGTGAGTGTCTTCATGCATCCATGAGGATCCCGATCTTATGGAATGCACCGATTCCGTATCATCTTTGGCTCTATGGATGGGGTTCCATTGGATAGGAGGGACATCTCTATGAGAGTAATCCTTGAGATTGACTTTGGTCGTAACACCTAAGTGCTGCAGGTACAAAGAATTGGTTCCCCAATCCTGTACCACTTGCAATTGTCGCATAAATGGTCTTCCCAAAATCATCTCATAGGCATGATTTTTGCTGAAGTCACATATAGCAAATGTATGCTCAAACTCGACACCACAAGTGGTGAGAGTTATTCCTTCTAGCAATCCTAAGGGTCTCTCAATATGACCATCGGCCATCTGCAATTTCATTCTCGTGGGCCTGAGTGCTGGCTTGCCCCAACGCTTCCATAGGGAAGTGGTGGCAATGGCAACTCCTGCACCTGAGTCCAAAATTGCCTTGGTGGTGTACTCTTGGTAGGTAATGGGAAGATAGGTGTTCCCTTCTTCACCTTCACACATATCTCCTATCTTATCCAAGGGTATTTCTGGTACTGTCCTATGTGATCCTACCTGGGAACGAGGTTTTGCTATCTCTGGTACTTGTTTGGCGACATGTTTCCATAATTCAGGTCTAACCTTGAGTAGCTCTTCCAAAGTGAGATTGCACTGCACTTTGGTGTTCTTCACTACCTCTGTGTTCTTAGGTATGACTGAATCTTCGTTTCTTACCATGACCGTGGGTGCTCTCATACAAGTAGACTTAGCTTCCCATGGGCCTGTGAAATGGGGTAATTCTTGTAGAGAGTTTGACTCAAAGTCTAGTCTGTCTTGAGAGTGGGTACTCTCCTGCTCCTCATAAATGGAAGGGATATCTTGTGGGAATTGGTCATGTGCATCATCCACAAGTTCAATGGGAGGAGGGACTTCACTCTCTTTAGCCCATTTGTCTTCTTGAATCTCTCGTAGGAATTCTGGTGTGAATCGATTCATAGAAGATGATGTGTCTGGCTCCGTAGAGTTAGGCACATAAGCTTCAGGCACATAAACTTTTGGCACATAGGCTTTCTGAGTAGGAAGACCTGCTCTTACACTGGCCTTGTCATGGTGTTGAGGGTCGAGTTCCTTTTGTGATTGTGCCATTAGATTCTCCATTCTTTCTAGTGACGTGGGGTTGTCTGGTTCAGTGGAATTGGGCACATAAACTTCAGGCACATAGGCTTTAGGCCCATAGACTTCCTGGGCAGGAAGACTTGCAACTTCACTTGCCTTGTCCTTGTGTTGAGAGGCGGGTTCCTTTTCTGATTGTGCAATCAGCTGCTCTATTCTTTCCAATAGTCCATCAAAGTGCAACTGTGTCTTCGCTGAACTAGAGATGTTAAAGAGGCGACTGTCTTCAAACATGGTCTGAGCCAATTCCACCATCTTAGCACAAATTTTGGTTCGTTCTAACTCCAGTTCTGCTCTAGGGTAGCACTTTTCATGATCAGTTACATTTGGCCCTTCTTGGATTCTGGCCTGATAGGCTTTAAGCATCATGTTAAGGTCCTCGGGAGTGGGATCTGCTAGGACTGATCCTACTCTTGGGGGTGGTGGGTTTAGGTGAGGCGGGTTGGAAGGTGGCGGGTCGGATGGCGATGGGAATGGTGGAGATGGGGTAGTGTGAGAGGGAGTTTGAGATGTGAGTTCAGTTATCCTGGCCTTTGTCTCCTTGAGGCTTTCCTCAAGTTCACTCATCTTTTTTGCCCATTGTCTTTTCATTCTTTCGCGACTATCTCGCCAAGCTCTAGTCCTTTTCTTGGTTATGCTCTCAGTTTCACTTGCCTCTGGGCTCTTTTCCTGACCTACAGCTTGGTTTTGCTGCAATGCTTGAGCTCTTGTGACCACTTGCACTGGTGCAGTGGAAGTGACACTTCCTGTGGAATCTACCACTAACCCAATAACGTTTATAGGAGTAATTTTTGGCATATTATTGGGATTCTTAGGACAATCTCGTAGGAGATGCTCCTTTCCACACTCTTGGCAATAGCCTTGGATCGTTACTGACTGGGGTTGTGTAGGTGGAGGTAAGGGACAATCATGAATGAGATGATCTCCTTGACATCGGTAGCATGGTCCTCTAGGGAATGGGGGTCTTACTTGCCTAGGTTGGGGTCTGGGGTTGGGGTTAGCATACATGACATTTGTGTAATCTGATTCCCAGCTAGGCTCATTTGGCTCTTCACTATAGTAAGACTCACCATGTTCAGGAGACTGCATGTAGTAAGCCTGGGGGCTATCGACATGTGTAGAATCGAAGCTATGGTCACTGGGATCACTTTCTGAAAGCAAAGGCGTTATGGGGACTATAGCTCTGTTTAGGTTTTATTCTGCAGCCGCATACTTTACAGGGATTAAGTTGGATGGAGTTGGAGGTTGTTGGGCTAACACAGGCTGAGGCCTTTGCTGGGCTTGGTATTGTAGTTGGTAGGTTTGTTGAGGCCTAGCATACTGTTGTGGTTGGTATTGGTTCTGGTATCTGCCTTGTTGAGGGTATGTCTGAGGGTAGGTTTGCCTAACTTCTTGCTTGTTGTATGGGCAGTCTTGTGTTGTGTGATTTGTGTATCTTCGTTCGATAGTGCAGTACTGGCTACTAGGATTTACTTGGGGTTGAGCCATAATGGGACATACATTTGCCATGTGGTCGCCACCACAAGTGTAGCATCTCTTCACAGGGGCAAATCTCGGAATTTGTTTGCTAGAGACACCTAATTTCTGAGCCACTTTCTCTGCAAGTTCCTCAATTGATGTGGATTGCGTGGAAGAGAGGCTAGAGGCACCATCAGAATCTTTGTATATCTTGGCAAGCTCTAACTCCTCCCCTAGGTTATCCTCAATGTCAATGCACATGCGTACACACTCTTCTATGGTCCTAGGGTCTTTCAAGTACACATAAGATCTCAATTTCGCACTTAGCAATCCATCCAGGAATAAAGCCACTTGCTTAGCTGGTGTGGGTAGCTCCGAGATAGGGCATCTTTCTAAGTATTGCCTGAATCTTCTTCCTGCAAGTCTCACGGTTTCTTGAGGGGTCTGCTTGAAGCTGTGAATCAGCGAGGAGGTATTATGCCTTATGCCACTCTTAGAGAATTCAATAATGAAAGCCTCTAGGAGTTGGTCTATGCTCCTGAACTGCCTCTCATTTAGTGGCTGAAACCAAGTCAGGGCAGTGTTCCTAAGGGTCAGACCAAAGGCATTGTACTGCGTGAATAGATCCTCCACTTGTTCGGCTCTCAGGACTTGCCTAAACTCAGCCACATGGTCGTATGGATCTCCAGTGCCATCGAAGTAATTCTTCATGGACTTAACTAGCTGAGTCGGTCTCAAAGTCCTTGTGTGCTCTCTAGGTCGTGGTAGAGGGAACTCATCTGCATTTCTTTGATTCCTGTGAGCTCTAAGTATCTCAGGTCCCACTCTATTTGTTTCCATCCTCGTTCTTTCTCTGCCCACTGGGTTGGCAAAGCTTACTTCTGGCCTATCTCTACTTCTGTCTCTTTGAGTTCCATGAGCTTGGGATGTTCCAGCTCCAGGGTGACCATAGGATACATTCGATCTTGGTTGGGGGAAAACGAATTCACCCTTCCAAGTGTAAGCATGCCTATCATTGTCTGTCACCACAAAGATCCTCTCCGAAGCGTGATCTAAGTAGGTCACCCTACCTGGGCTATCAGGATCCTTAAACTCATAGATCATGATTGTTCCTACATCAAATGGTCGATCAGATTTGTATCTCCAAAAGGCTTCTTCAGTTTCTCAGTTCAGAAGAAGATCTATGCTCTTATTGTCTTGGGGAATCCACTCGGGTGTGATAATCCTTGTAAGGACAGACTTCCCTCGAGGGGTCCTCGGTTCTACCCCCATGTTTCCTTGCTCTAGGTCCTCTAAGTCCGATTTTGGGACTACATTCCCAAATTCATCAGTCCTATCTGGATGGCTGGTGACTACATATATTGTCCCTTCCTTGTCTAAGTACGCTCCATTTTCGAACTTGACAGCTGGGCGCTCTAATCCAATGGATTGATCGGGATTCTTAATCTGCACCACATACCTTCCTAAGCCGTCCTCATAGATGCTAGCACCCAATCGGTTGGTCCTAAGGTATTCCAACTTCGTTTTGTAAGGGCCTTCTACCCTATGCAAGTATGGCACTCCTGAACTGCCCGTAAGTCTCTCCATACCTTGAGACATTTCGGATTCACTAGTCTCAGAACTTGGGTAGTATGAGTGATGGCTCAACTGCTGGGCCCACGACCTAGCAGTGTGGTTGACACTCGCCTCTGAAGACCTAAGGCTCTGTCTATCCCTTACTAGATGTCGCCCTGATCTTTGGTTCATATGCCTAGTTCAGTAGCCCAATTTTTGCCCAGAGCCCAATTTTGGTTATTTTTAGACACCGTTTACCCCTTCAAATAGCATCTAGGACCTATTTTTTAACTATGCCGGTCACTAGATGTGAAACCGGTCAAAACTAGTCTAGAAACTATAAAAAGAGCTAGAGAGCTCATTTTTGAGGTTGGTTAGTGTGAGCTTAGAGCTAATTTGAGCTTGTAATTGAGATCTTGAGCAATAGAGTTGATTTCCCTCCACTTTGTGTCAAACAAAATATATTGAGACATTATTGCAGCGTTTTGGCCTTGAAGACTGTAAGCATATTGCCAATCCTATGGAGACAGGTTTACGATTGAGTCTTCATGATGTTGGAGATGCATTTGATGCTGTTCTCTATCAGCAGGCTATTGGATGCTTGATTTACTTATGCATTACTCGGCCAGATATTCAGTTTGCTGTCTCACAGATGAGCAGGTTTATGCATTGCCCAGGAGTCAAGCATTGGCAGGTGGTTAAGCGTATCTTTCGCTACTTGAGTGGTACTCGGGTACTTAGGTTGTTTTATCCCAAGGAGGGATCACTACCGCCAGATTTGCATGCTTTTTCTGACTTTGATCGAGTTGGTTGCTATGACACTCGTGTGTCCACTAGTGGCTTTTGTTTCATGCTTGGTAGCTCATGTATATCTTGGTTGAGCAAGAAGCAGCCTACTGTGGCCACTTCCAGTTGTGAGGCTGAGTAGCTTTCACAGCGACTGTTGAGTGTGTGTCGCTCAGACGCCTTATGGTTGATTTGGGTGTTGGTCAGTCTTGTGCCACCATCATCTTCACTGATAGTGAGAGCGCATTGGCAGTTGCGAGAACCCTATGTTCCATGCTCGCACTAAGCACATTGAGATGCATTATCATTATGTCAGGGAGAGATTCTTGTGTCGGTTCCGTGTGAACCCAACCTTAATTGAGTAGGTCACCACAGTACAACGACCTCACACGTTGGCCAAAAAGTGACCGATCTGCCGTAGCCCATGTGCCTGCCCTATCGAGGCTGAGGCCAAACAAAAGGCAATGGAGAAAACTTTCTTGTTACTTTGTCCTGAAGACAGCGTCGATCGATATCTTGAGGGTAGATATTTGACAAATTATATTTGCTTTCCTGTCTCCAGATCCTCATTTCCATTCTTTTAGCACCTTGTAATCATAGCTCAGTAGCGGGTAAATTATGTCAACGAATATTTAGAATATTGTCACACATGTTCATGTTGAGAGCATGGCATCAAACGTCTACAATCTGTTCATCATCAACAAGTCTGGCGGTCTAATTTTCTACAAGGTAGATCCTTCTCTAAGTGATGGATAGTTTTTCTGTATAGAAAGGTGTAAGCTTCTTTTTTGCTCCATAACTTTTGTGCAATGACAGGACTATGGATCACTAGGTCGTTTGGACACCAATGACAGCTTACGATTGGCAAGCCTGTGGCATTCTATGCATGCCATCTCACAACAGCTTTCGCCGACGCTTGGGTGTTATGGCATCGAGCTCTTGGAAGCAGATACTTTCGATCTCCGTTGCTTCCAGGCGCTTACTGGTGTTCACTTTGTTCTCTCTCCCTAAGTTCTACCTTTCACTTTTTCAGCAGTATCTTTTTGCATATTTCTGTAGTTGCTGTAGGCAATGTCAAGAAAAGAAAGAAATTGACTAATTCCAGTTGGGGTTGAACCAGACCTATGGGACAATTCGTGGATCCATTACAGTCCACTTTGATCGTTGGTAGAACTCCATTGTCATGAGCTTAGAGAATAGAGAAGAGATAAGATGGTAGCTCGGAGCTCAGAGCTCCATTGTCATGAGCTTACTTTTAAGGGCCAAAAAATACAAACACTATAGATAAAGAGGATTTTTGAGGTATTCGTTTTGAACAACCTCCCAATGAAAGGACTAGTGAGGCTCTTTTAAGTCATGTATCTCACACCATGTGTTCACAATGCTGATGTTGTGCCCCTTAGAGGCACTTAGAAAAATTGCAAGATGTAGGATTCTGTATATTGATGACGTTAATTGAGGAGATCAGCATATCTTCAATTACCTTTTCGAAGTGATACCACATATCAATATGTTTAATGCATGCATAAAATGTAACATTCTTAGGTAGACAGATAGTACTCTTGTTGTCACAATGTAGGATTGGAGTCTTTAATACAAGATCACTATACAAGTATGCCAACCATAAGCCCTTTTTGGGAGCCTCAATGGACAAAATATATCAAGCTTTAGTAGTAGATGCGCAACTATCCTTTGAGGCCTTCAGGGCAGTGGAACAATAATGCATAGGAGTCTAAATACATGCTGACTTGTAGACTTATGGGTATCGACATCGCCTGCGATATCTGAATCACAGAATTAATGCAACGACATCACCTGTGATATCTGAATCACAGAATTAATGAAAATCCAGTTGGCTTTTTCAATAGCATGGCATTTTGTACCACTTTAAATACCTTATAGTACTTTGCGAAGATTTTCCATGAACTTGTTAACAACTCCCATTACACGGGAAATTTCAGGTCTGATAACAATCATAGTATATATCAATGAGCCAGAAGCTGAACTTTACCTTGCTCATGCTTACATGTTTGTAGGGGCACTCCAAATGCAACATCATGAGCCATGTTGAACTTTTTAAGTACGTTTTTGATGTACTTTTTGTGTGATGAATACAGCAACATCTGTTGTCTATGCCTTGTAATTCTCATGCCCAAGATGTGCTCAGCCGGATCCAAGTCTTTGAAGGCAGATGTTGCCTCTTCTGGACTTCCAAATTTCACAGATAGATGTACTTTTTATTTCTCTAACTATTAGCATGTTATCTACATACAAAACCAAGAATATTGAGCTAGCATACATTGCCTTCTTGGTGTGATGATAATGATATACATTGCTTCAGCCATCTTTTGAACTGAAATAAGAACACAAATGCATCAAATCTCTACTACCATTGTTTAAAGGTTTGTTTTTCCCTTGAATATTTGTCTTGAGCTTGTAAACAAGATGTTCCTTGCTAGGAATCGCAAACCAGTTTGTCTCTATCATTTAAATCTCTTCATCAATGCCACCATGGCCATCTAATGGAGTTCTAAATCAAGAGCTGCAGCAAGAGCAAACAAAGTGTGCAAGACATTCATTTTAAGCACCTAAGAAAATACCTTATGAAAATCAATGGTTTCTTTTTTGCATATATCTTTTCGCAACTTCTTGCTTTACAATTGGGTTTTCCATCCAGTTTTGTTTGATTTTTTCCTACCTACCTGATAGGAATAGTTGATCTTTCTTGCACAAAGAGCTTTATCTCCTCTTGCATAGCCAACTCCAATTTATATCCCAATCAAGGTGGTGTGATACGTTTGGTATGGTACATGAACAGTTCGTTTACGGTATGTGGGAGGGAGGTTTGGTATGGCACAGTATGGTACTTTGTGTGTGTGTGCGCGTATATATATATATATATATATATATATATATATATATATATATATATATATATATATATATATATATATATATATATATATATATATATATATATATATATATATATATATATATATGTGTGTGTGTGTGTGTGTGTGACACGCATATCTCTCACACACACACACACACACACATATATATATATATGTATATATATATATATATATATATATATATATATATATATATATATATATATACACATATGTGTATATATATATATGTGTGTGTGTGTGTATGTATGTATGTATGTATGTATGTATGTATATAGTGAATTAGATTAGGTGAAATAAATTATAGTACTACATAGTACAATTATCAATACCACAATTTGAATGGCAAATGTGTAGTGAAATTATTGTACGTTGTAGAATACATATTAATAAACATTTATCATTCACATTGTAGTTTTGTATTTATGTAGTACTATTTCATATATACTAAAGCTTCCATGTGGACATTGTGTACTAGTAGAGGCTTGTAGGGTGCATCTTAACTTTGAAGAGCCATGAGGATTTTAACCTACCAACAAGGAACAAAACGTGCGTGCAAACACTTTGGAAAAGCTATCCATAAATGTACAAAACATATTTTTTGTAAGACCTGAAGTTCCCCCCAAAAAAAAACACATACCATACGTCGTACCAAACAAACCGAACATACCGAACTAATCAGGGAGGTTTGGGTCCCGTTTTTTTCCAATCTTGAGACTTGATCTAAATCCCATGTGTCATTTACACGAAGAGCTTTAATTTCCTCTTGCATAGCCAACTCCAATTTACTCTTCTACTCCTATGACTTGGTCTCTTTGAGAGTAAAATGCTCACCCTCATCTGTCACCATAATGTGTTGTAGAGAGGAAATAAATCTATGAATAGGCTTCCTACCTCATGTAGACCTTCTCACCCGATGTTCTATTTGATTTTGAGCTATGGATCCTACATGAGGAGGAACGAAATTTCGTTGTTTTTAAGCAACAATCCATCATTTACATTCTGTTTTCAGCATTATTTTTTTGGTCCTTCATCGCCTTTAAGGCCATGAATCTTAAAGAGGTTGCGGAGAGCTACATGTTGATGTGCTCGGTTGCACCAAACACGTAAGGGAGTGAGCTATTGCATGAGAAGAGAGAAAGCAAAGAGAGAAACCTATGCAAACATTTGGAGAAGAAGCTCGAGAAGCTGACACTATAGAAGTCCCTTTCAAATTATGAGACTTTGGGGCCAAGTTTTATTGATAATGTGAACATGAGTCAACAAAGTCCACACCTATGCACCCACATGCACATAGTAGATTGGACAGCCAAAAGACGCTCACGAGAAAGAAGCCACCAAAGCTCCTCCCTCTCTCTCCCCAAGCTGAAGGCAATGAAGTGAAGCCTCCCCTCGTATACCCTTGAAAAACTCCATTGCAAGCCCATGCGTGAGATATATGTGCTTCATCGTGAGCCATCCATGAAGTGCATGAGGAAGAACATGTATCTCCCTTCCCATAAGGGTGCTGAAGGTACAATATTACATAATTTTTCTTCATTTTGAAGAGGAATAGCCTTTAGGAGCTATTTTGGAAGAGTTTTGGGGATATGACCATATACTCATATAATATGGGTGATGGATATGTGGATAGCATAAAAGTGTTTAGTTTGCACTCAATCGAGCTTTTGGGAAGTTTTGGCATTGTTTTTGGAGTCAAAATCAATGTGCTTATGCTTCTAAAAGTGTGCTTGCGGCGATCGGATATGTTGAATTTGATTTCAAGACTGATGAGGAATTGAAATCAATACCTCGACACTTCACATATTGGATTGATTTGTTTTTGGAAACCTTGGATCACTCGAGGGAAGCATACTTGTGATGAACATTTTGGTTATGTTGCTCTCATTTCGGTTATAAAATTTATGTTCATTCCCATTTCAAACTGTGTAGTTTAAATTTGTGAAACACGACGAAAGAGGAGCAAGAAATGGTAGGGCAAACGCTTCCACAAAATCAACAAACATTAGAAGACAAACAAGATGTAAACATGAAAGAGGCTTGAGCAATACATAGACCTATATGATGAGTTTATTACGCATGACCAACATAATGATCTAAAAGATAAAAACCCAAAAGTTAGAGGTTGCTTTGGTATGATTACACTATTTGAGTAACGTACTGTTGGGTGTGTGTAGATTCTAGAAGTGCGAGACACACACGAGAAGCACACACAAGGAGCACAAATGCAGCAAGGCACACGGAGAAGACGGATGGCTGGAATAGCTCTCTCTATTGACGATCAGAACTGAAGTAAGAGCTGAATACTATCCCTAAGTACAAAGAATCACCACATATGAGTGTATCAAATATGTGGTAACATGGGAAAAAACCTCTAGCTAGCACTAGAGTAAAAAGTGCCCATGTATAGGGAAAAGGTTCACATCAAAGCTACTCGAGGAACACATAAGTGTAACAAACCCCTTGGAGCGAATGATGTAAACACATACAGGCATAGTTGTTTCTGACGGGTTTCTGACTTCTGACTTCTGACGTTTACCCGAAGTCTTACGGGTAAGGTAAAACTTTCTGACGCCGTCTAAATTTTTTTCAAAAAGAAAAGAAAAAAAAATACAGAGACACCATGGTAGGCTGTAGCAATAGCATTATGTTCATAACATTACATAATGAAAAAACATATATTAATCATATTTTCGCAAATCACCAATACACATTCATGGTTTGACGGTCCGACCATAGAAGAATACATATTACCGATTACAATCAGATAAGTAAAACACCAGGATTCATATGATATTGTGATGATTGCTATTTTAAAATTATAGCTATAGCCTATAGCCTATGATCTACCAAGGAAGAAGGCTAAAATTATTTCCCTTTGGCTCAATTTCCCTTTGGTCAAGTCACATGATGTGCATTGTGGCCTTCATCTACAAAATTAGGAGTCTAGAAATTAGCACAAACAAAGCCAGATTTGATGCATTTATTATATAACATGAAAGAAAGGGTTCAATCATCATGATTCATCCACATTAGTAATTACCATCTGGCATAACCTAAAGACTAAGTATAACAGTCAACACTTACATGTACAGTCTAGAATGGTCAAATACAAGATGTGCTTTGCTGCCAAAATCAAAAGACATAAATAATAAATATACTGTCCCAACTTCCAAATTTCAGCCTTCAGGTACATCTGGAAATGGTCAAATACAAGATGTGCTGTGCTGCCAAAATCAAAAGACATAAATAATAAATATACTGTCCCAACTTCCAAATTTCAGCCTTCAGGTACATCTGGTAATCTCCTCCCAATGTGGGATACTCTTTTTTAAATAAATAGTAAATTAATTATCAATTTAGAGTTGACTATTCCTATTCAGAGAAAAAATAGTTCAGCAACCATCAATCAAGTTAAGGCAAATGATAAAACATCTTCCAAACAGAGATTTTTCTACAGGCTGCACTGAATGAGTGTTCCTATTGTCACAATCATCAAGTTCCAACAGCGACAAAGCCTAGAGGTTGATATGTAATCCTTGTTGATGGGCAGAGGTCCATATGTAAACCTTACTACATTCTCAATGAATTTCACTTGTATGCAGTGCCACAATCATGAAATTCCAATAGAGGCAGAGGCCAGGTCCATATGTAAGCCTTGCTTCCTCAATGAATTTCACTTGTATGCAATGCCACAATCATGAAATTCCAATAGAGGCAGAGGCCAAGTCCATATGTAAGCCCCTGAAGAAATTTTGAGGTGATTTGGACACCAACAACCAACTTCAGCTCCTAATCGTGAGGTTATAGTCTCATTTTGTGAGGCTCAGCAGACACCAGAAATGAAGATGCTACAAACATTGGCAAAAGAACTAAGCTCTACATTTGGAAATGTATAAAAATTGTCCAATTTTTTTTTTTTTGCAACGGGCAAGTTAGCTACATGTTACTGACGTTGGAGTCAGTAAAAAAATTCCCGACGTCAGCTACATGTAGCTTACGCGTCAGGAAACAACTATGCATACAGGGAGTGACAGAGCAGCCCCCACAAGGTAATAAACCTAAAGCTTTGTGAAAAGCTTCAAACTTTTCCTGTGGAAGAGCTTTGGTGAATATGTCTGCCACATTATGTGTAGGCACATATACCAAATCAATCTCTCCTTCATGAATGCGCTCTCTCACATAGTGATAATGCACCTCAACATGTTTGGTCCGTGCATGAAACACTGGGTTTCATCATTCATGCAACAACCAATGCACTCTAACTATCAGTGAGAATATGGGTAGCAACATCAATCTCCATGCAATGCAAAGATCCATCAATAGGAGTCTCAACCATATACACTCCACTGCAGTCGCGTCAGGAACCCCCTTAGCTGACGTTTTTGACCTGTACCTGACTCTGACGTCAGAAACATGTTCCTGACCTTGCTTTTTTTTTGCCCAATAGAAAACCCAACGTTCAGATTTTAGACAAGGTTTTCTTCACATGTGCTTGTTTCTCTACACAGCTTTGAGCTCATATGCTAGTACTTGTGTCTTGAGGCCCCAAGGCCTTCACATAGCAGCCTTACTCTTTCATACACCCTCTGTGAGCAGGTTTGAAGACTTCCCAAGCAGATTTGAGGAAATCCCAAGGTAAAATATCAAGAAGAATTCAGAAGTTTTCTACTTTTTACTGTATATGGACTGAAAATTTTGATGTTTCATAGTGATTGAGGGATGGACACTACATTTGAGAGCTCTGTTGCTGGATAGATGCACATATCCTTTGGCAACCAATCTAGCTTTGTAGTGGTCAATGATACTATCAGATTCTCTTAATCTTGTAAACCCACTTTAATGGCATTTTTTCCTTTTGGCAGTTCACATAACTCCAAAGTACCATTCCTATGTATGGAATCCATTTCTGATTGCATAGCACTCATACATTGTGGATCGTCACATGCATCTTCAAAAGTAATTGGCTCTTCATTACATGCTGTTGCAATAAGAGAATCATCCACAAAATTACTTGATGCATGGTGAGAGTTTGATCTTGTTCTACCAAGTAAAGGTACACTCAATTTGTTGTCCTACAAAGTTTGTTTCAGCCACTTTGGTATACTTTGTGCACTCTTGATAGACATGCGTTCATTATGTAATACATCGTCAACATGCATATCATGTGTCGGCTGAATTTCATTCTCATTTTTAGCCATATTTTGTCACAAGTGTTCAGCCATATGTGGTTGGAAATTTCCAGCAGTTCCGACAATTTTTGGTTGAAAAATTTTAGCCATGTTTGGCTGGAAATTCTCTGCATTTTCAGCTCTATTTTGCTGGAATTTTTCAGCTCTTTGAACTTCAATTGGTTGGGCTACATGGCCATAGTCAAGCGCACCACTTTGGAACAAAGGCATGAGTGTATCGAACACATCTTGTGAGCTAACTGTTGGCTGTTTGTTGCATTCAAGTAGAGGGAAAACTGAATTTTCAGCAAATATGACATCTCGACTCACAATAATTGTGTTTATCAATGGATGTTACAAACGATATCCCTTGCTTTGAGCACTATAACCAACAAATATACATTTCTTTGCCTTGTCATCAAGTTTGTGACATTGTTACGATGGCACAAGAGCATATGCCAAACAACCAAATACATGCAGATGACTAACCATAGGCTTATGTCCGTTCCAAACCTCATAAGGAGTGATGACTCTCAATGCTTTTGTACGGGAGCGACTCAACACATAGTTTGCACACATGATCGCTTCCATCCATATCAGGAAAGTGCTTTCCTTTAACCATATATCGTGCCATCTCAAGGAGTGTTCTATTTTCATGCTGGGTAACACCATTTTGTTTAGGTGTATATGGCATCGTACATTGGTGTGAAATACCTCTTTCACGAAAAGAAGCTTTAAACTCATGTGACATGTATTCACCATTACGATTTATGTGTAGAGTCAAAAGCTCGTTTGAAGAAAAATTTTCAGCCATAGCGAAAAATGCTTTGAAGCAAGAAAATACCTCATTCTTTGCTTTCATAGAATACATCCATGTATGGTGAGTAACATCATCAATGGAGGTAACAAAATATACATGCTTCCCAAAAGATGGGGTCTTGACGGGACCACATACATCACTATGAACAAACTGCAATTTTTTTGTCATGTGTATGATTATCTTTTGAAAAAGAAGCACGATGTATTTTTCCAAGAATGCAACCTTCACATGCATGCTTTTCAATGGACTCAAGTGTTTGCAAACCAATAACCATGTCCTTCTTTTGCAAGTTAAGCAAACTATTGAAGTTGAAGTGACCAAAACGAGAATGCGAAAGCTCCATTTCAGCCATGGAAGAAGTATGAGCAACCAAGGCATTCGAGGCATCCCTCTTGTATGCATCCATGCGGTACAAACCATTACATAATGTACGGGACATCACGATAATATCACCATTGCTGAAATCATGAACCATACATTTATCATCAATGAAGTGTACATGAAATCCAGCTTTGGCAATCAACAGAACTATCAACGGAATTCGAATTAAGTTCTTTATACGAGGGACATACAATGCATTTTTCAAGAGAATCAAATCTCCATTTGCAGCCATAAGTTCAATTTCTCCTACTCCAATGATAAGAGGCATTGTTTGCACAAACTACATGTCCTCCTTTGGGTGCATCTTTCAAAGATGCAAATTTTTTTTTACATGATGTTATGTGCTTTGAAGCACAACTATCAAAGAACCAATCCGAACGAGCCTCACTCACAACCATACATTTAGAATGCAAAGATGCATCATAATAACATGTAACAACACATGCCCAAAAATCTTGAGCCATGTTAGCTTCATCGTTTTTTGCATTTGCTGAATTTTCAGCAATAGACATGCCCGATTCCTTCTTCTTTTCATTGCGCTTAGCAAGCTTTCTACACTCATCAATAGTATGATCAGCCTTTCGTCAATATTTACATCTTTTTTTCTTTTGCAAATCAGAATCATTAGAGGAATGAGTGGAAGAAGAAGGTTGAGGCTTTGGCTTTGATGAACCCAAAGCTGAACCATAGTTGCTTTTCCCCTTTTGTAAGATAGCAAGTGCTTGCATTCTATCGATCAAACCACTTCTATTCGCTCTAGATTGCTCTTCTTGCAAAAGAAGAGACACAACCTCATCAAATGCATACATATTAGGATTCCCTTTTGCAACTAAACGGAGTGTAGGGACAAAGCTTTGAAAAGATTCTGGTAATCCTTTCACCAATGTAGAGATGAGTGATGCATCCGGAATAATCTCATCTATATTTGCCAATTGCTCTTTCAAGCCCTTGATGGGTGTCACCTACACATCCACATACTCATTTCAGTCATACATACATCCTCAAGTTGCTTCCTCAAGTATGCAATGCGTGCTTCATTACGCACGACATACAAAGAAGAAAGAGTGTCCCATGCATGTCTTGATGTAGAACATGATTGAATGTGTGGAACTATATGACGATTCACAAAAAACGCAATCAATACATGAGCTTGAGCATGTTTTCCATCCCATCTAAGCTACACCTGCGTAGGTGGAGTAGTAGCCGCTGTACTTGAAGAAAAAGCTCCATTTGTGATAGTAGACCGTGAAGTTGAAGAACCTGCGAGTCGTTGATCTACATATGCCATGATGTTCCAAAGTTGTTTTGGAACAAGAACATGCTTCATCATGTAAGACCACGTTGGATAGTTTTTCCCATCAAGCATAGTTACCAGCACGGCTGGAAACGTTCGGTTCGGACCGGCTAGAAACGGAGTTTCGGAGTTTCCAAAACTTTGGAAACGGTAGGAAACGGGAAACGGATATATATATATATATATATATATATATAGTGTTTATGTGTGTGACATGGTGTGTCCGCGCGCACATTGTGTGTGTATTTACCGTTCATTGACAAATTAGTAATTACAATATCCATAATCCATTGAACATTCAAGGCTTAAGCTTTAAATTTTAAACCAAGAATCAAAAAGTTAAATACTTAAGCTCATAGATCCTTTTAATTTCAAACTTTAGTCAAACTTTTAATTTCAAACTTCAAACTAAAGTCTACTAGAAACACCAAATTCCAATGATCAGATATTAGAAGTTAAAACATAATGAAACATCAACTGTCAACATGATAATCAACCATCAATGTCATCCATGTAACATGATACTACTAACACAAAACATCATACATCATCCATCATCCATGTGGCATCAAACCAAAATGATCTACAATAGTAGTAAGTACAATGTCAATGTCAAATTATGAATCTATGATCCTTCCAAAAAAGTAAATACACACTGAACTACTGAGAGTCAGCTCCATAGCCATCACTATCATCATCATATAATGGCTCATCATCTGACTCATCATCTCCAATATCTGAGGATGCGGCTGAAGAAGAGGATGATGAATCATCATGCTCAGTCACCCTCTGCTGCACATAGGCTGATGACGATGGATCTCCTCGTCGGCGAGATCGTGTATCATGCACAAACTGGAATGACTCCTCATAGAGTAGTGCATAAATATCCCTCTCCTCTGTGGGAATGTCTGGTATACTAAGTGTCTGATCAATGTTGATTGCATCAACATTGACCTCCATAGGATCAGGAGAATGGGATATTTTTTCCAACAATGCCAAATTCGCATTGCAAAAAACCAAATCCTCAAGTTGTCGTGTAGTGAGTTTGTTCCTCTTTTTTGTATGAAAGAGGGACCATGTACTTCAATTCCGTTCACAAGGTCCTGCACCACAATCTTGTGAAAGAACTCGGAGAGCTAGTTGTTTCTGTCATAATGTACAAAAAGAAGATAACATAATGTAAGTATATGATTCATGAAGAATTGAAATTTGAAAATATTAAAATGGTAAGTTGATAGTTGTCACTAAGGAAACAAGACCATTACCAAAATAGGTGTTTTATCACCATATTTTTCCCACCACGAAACCGGTCTCAACTGAGACTCGCGTAAGTGCAGTGGCCTTTCCAAATTTGCCACGATGGTTTCTATATACCAGCATCTCATCCTCAATGCGAGTTTGCATGTCGATATCCCCATCTATCATGATTCATTATCCATAAATAAAAAGTCAATAATCATGAATCATGATTCATTCATAAATTATGATTCATTCATAAATTATGATTCATTCATAAATTATGATTCATAAATTATGATTCATAATACCTGTCCAACGCTAAACATACTCCTCAAAACCACTATCCAACTCATCGTTTCCAAGCTGATGAGGACCACGCCATAGAGGATGCAATATATGTGCCACTTCATGAATTGGTTTATGGAACCAATTCCAACGTGCATTCCACACATCTCGAATACTCTCTATCCTGCAAAATTCATAATGCAACAAGAAATCCTTATTAGAGGAAAAAATTAAATAAATCTCCATTCATGAATGATGGATCAAATTCAAATAAAAGGCTTTAAGCAAGTTAAAATTTACAAATTAAGAAGTTAGAACTTACTTCTCAGGAGCCAAGTATGTGTTCTTACTCAAGGACTCTCCTATTTTGTCCATATACTCATATAAGAGTCCAAGAGTACTCCCTTGCATATCCGTAATGCGTAATACTATGTAGATTGGTTGCAATGTCTTTACCAAAGCTTCTGCACTAAGCCACCAATCTTCATCTAAAATGTTTCTTCTAAAATCCATGAATTTTGGTGTGGTGCTCTTATCCCATCTTATCCACTCCTCAGAACTGATGGTATGTATCAAAATTGGGACGTACACGAATAAGACGCTCCAAGACAATGAACATATATGCAAATCGTGTTGCGGATGGCTTCGAAATCTCCAAAGTGCTATTAGCACGATACATAGAAAGAACCTTTGGTCTTTTGGTAACCATCTTCACAATACTCTTTGCCCGTTTGAAGATGACACATACCCACTCAATTTTGCCTATATCTTCCATGAGAAGATCTAGATAATGTGATGCACATGGGGTCCAAACGATTTTTTTGTACTCATCGTGCAAAATGTTCCCCATAGAGACACAATTACTCCCATTATCTGTAATCACTTGGACCACATTTTCTGGTCCAATCTCCTCAATCACCTTTTTTATGTGAGTGTATAAAAATGCACTTGTAAAATACCAAAGTATGAAGTTACCACATCATGATTCATACATGTGACATGTCACATGATACAAGATACATAAAAGAATGAAAGTATGGAATTTATAATTAAATATTACCTGTGACAGTGAGACCAGCAGCAAAAGCATCAATAGCTCTCCAAAACATTGTCCCATGCATGAAGAGATAAGAACATCCATAAAATGCTACATCCATATTTTTTCCATGCATCTTGTAAGTAATCAAGCTGTCCCATAATGCATGCCTTTTCTCTTTTCAATTCTGTAGTGCGAAGGGTTTCTCCTGATGGACCCCTCCCACTCATAGCCAATGCGAGACGTGGCTTTGACAAATCTCTTCCATTGTGTGGTCCTTGCAACATTAAAAGGAATGGCACATCGTATGAATAATCGTCTCATTTCCTTTGTTGCCTCTTTTATATGCACTTTTTGCATACTAGCTTTTAAGCTAGCTTCCCCAAGTGATCCTTTCTTACATACATTTGGACCCTTTGGCAAAGGAGTTCGTATGGCACTTGGTCCTTCACTAGTTCCCTCTTCACTACGCTGTCTTTTTGTCATAGAAACATTAGAGCTACAAGACATTGTTGATGGCATAGAGTCCCCTACTTCTTGGGACTCATCACGATCAGTAGACTCATGGATTCCTAGTCTCATCTTTCTCCATCCTTGGAGAGCAGCAAAGACATCATCTGGGACAGCCATGCAAGGTGCAATGTCTTTGCATACCACTTTTGCAAGGTGGTCTTTCACCCTCGTGACTGATCCGGTCTTCTCATATCCACAAAAAGAACACTTCCATCTTCTAGAACCGCCTCCTCCTGAATATGATCCAATCTTCGGAACATATCTCCAGTATAGATCAGGAGCCATGATCAATGGCAAATGCTGAGCATAATATCTGAAATTCAGAAATACAATTTACAAAACTTCACATTTAAAATGAATCATGACATATGATATATCATATATCGTATAGCATATTAGTAATTACTAATTATAGTGTACACACATGCAAATTTGCAATGCACATGCATCATGATTTATGCATGATGCCAAACATATGTATAATGCACATATCATATTGTAATTTGTATACAATGTACATCATGATTCATACTTACAGTAGGCTGTAGAAGCTCTGTGCACACTGCACAGTAGACTGTAGACCACGGGCTGTGACCTGACAGGCTGTCTGAGACTCCTACAGTAGTCCTACTGTCTCTGAGCTACACAACTGAAGCGTGAGAGGCAAGGGAAGGTCACTACTTAGAGGCTAGAGGATGGCAATACCTCAATCGACTGTCGAAGTTGGAACGCGCATGAAAATAATGGTCCTCAAAACTGAATATCGGCCAAAATTTGCCCCAAAAAAATGAACCTCCGGAAACGTGTTTCCGGGAGGAAACGGCACGTGGAAACGGCCGATCGGTTTCTGACCCCCGGAAACAGCGTTTCCAGTAACTATGCCATCAAGCTTATCTTCAGCTTGAAGCATGCCAAACAAGTCATTGTTTCCTTCCATTTCACTAAAGAACAAGAATGTGATAAAATCTTTACTTCAACGGAAGCTGAAATGAATGCTGAAATTTCAGCTCACAAACTGTCACTCTGATGGCGTTTCTGAGTGCATGAATGGCTTTGAAATGAGGGTAAAACCCTTGCGGGACTTGTGGAAATGTTTCTTGGCGGTTGAAATTCACTATTCTATGCTCCGAAGTCGATTGCATTGTTGAAAGTGCGCGCGCGCCGCGACGCGAAAAACCGAAGCTTGAGAAAGAGCTTGTGATACCACTGTTGGGTGTGTGTAGAAGTGTGAGAGACACACGAGAAGCACACAGAAGGAGCACAAATGCAGCAAGACACACAAAGAAAACGGATGGCTGGAATAGCTCTCTCTATTGACAAACAAAACTAAAGTAAGAGTTGAATAATATCCCTAAGTACAAAGTACCACCACATATGAGTTTGTCAAGTATGTGGTAATATGGGAAGAAACCTCTAGCAAACACTAGAGTAAAAAGTTCCCATGTATAGGGAAAAGATTCACATCAAAGCTACTCGAGGAACACATAAATTCACTATTCTATGCTCCAAAGTCGATTTACACTGTTGAAAAATGCGCGCGCCGTGACGCGAAAAATCGAAGCTTGAGAAGGAGCTGAACCTGTTGTGATACCACTGTTGGGTGTGTGTAGAAGTGAGAGAGACACACGAGAAGCACACACAAGGAGCACAAATGAAGCGAGACACACAAAGAAGACGGATGGATGGAATAGCTCTCTCTATTGATGAACAAAACTAAAGTAAGAGTTGAATAATATCCCTAAGTACAAAGTACCACCACATACGAGTTTGTCAAGTATGTGGTAATATGGGAAGAAACCTCTAGCAAACACTAGAGTAAAAAGTGCCTATGTATAGGGAAAAGGTACAGATCAAAGCTACTTGAAGAACACATAGATGTAACATGTAAAGCCCAAATGATCTCTCTTGAGACCCACGTTACCTCCCAAGTTACCTCTTTCCTTGCTATGAAAGATAGAGAAACGTCTTCTCTTCATACACATGAGATGGCTAGGAGAGAAATGATCCAACCTAGCAAATAGGGGAAAAATTCTATGGAGACTCCCCTCTTGAAAGACATGGTTCTTGTTGTTAGAATAGATGATTAATTCTACTCTTAATATGCGAATGAAGTCATAAATATGCCTCCAGACATCATACTCTATTATTTAATGAAGATAGAGGTGAAATATACAAGTGTAGGTGGAGTAAACACACACACACACACACTTTACAAAGCATAAATAGGCTTAAAAGTGCACTAAACTACCATATTAAAGCTCCCAAATAAGTATTTGATAACGTTGAACGAAAGTAGAAGTGAAATGCTTCAAGACAATGTAGCTATACTTGCTAGCAGTGTGACCTACTAGATTATCTCTATAGATGTGCAGAACATGCAGCAAATAAGCAAGTAGGAAGTGAATTTAAGAAAGGGCTTGCTTCGTACGTTTGTTACCGGTTACATATAATAAGCGTCTTGGAGGTAGGATACAATGCTCTTCATACATATTACAAAGAAAAGTGGTTGCCTAAAATTGTAGTTGTTTTTTCCATATTGTGTTTCCGAACTTTTCTTTAACCACCTATTTGGTTGTTTAAAGTGCTTTTGACTCTTCGAACTCGTGGTTTTGGATGCTCTTTAATGTTCTGAGGAGGTCCAACAATTTTCGAGCCTTTAAACCATTTGCATAAACCGTAATGTGCACAAAATTTAACTTGCACATTTCCAATGAGTTGAAGCAGCTTTATGAAAGTAAAGATCCCAAGCATAATCTCATTGAAAACCATATAGATGTTTAGGGAAGTCAACAAGGATAGAGATGCAAAGAAGGCCTTTGCAAGCATAGTCATTATGGCCGTGATGGTTGAGGTTATGGAAGAGGTAAACAAACCAATGAGTGTGTGGAATAGGCGTTGAAAAATTCATGTTGAAAGGAAGGAATTCAAGCCAAGTATGATAGCATGATGAGAAATTTCAAAATGGTACCAGGTCATTGGTACCAAGTGGGTCTAGAAGGTGAAGTATAAGTTTGATGGTAGCATTGAAAAGTATACTACTTGATTTGTTGGATAGAGATACAAGTAGGTAAAATGGTTTGGCGTTGAAGATTCGCTTAACCCCCAAGGGTCAAGGGATTACTATTCGTGCAACGATTGCTTTGGCTGCACATGATTGGTGTATCAAGGAGGTGCATTTGGTTAAAGAAGGCATTTCATGGGCTAAGATTATCATTGAGATCTTAGCACAAGTGGAGATGTTATGGCTCCACCCTTCGAGGACATTTGAATGGGCGTATGTGTCGGGCCGGGAGGTCGTTCGGCTAGTGTGTATTGGGTCTAGCCAATTCAATGTGAATTGGGTTATTTTTACTTAATTTCTATAAATAGGAATCAAGGCCTCTCATTTGTCATGCATACTATTTACCATGACTTGACTCTTGGCCTCTTTTGCTGGAGCCTCCCTACATCCATATTAGTGTGGGCCGGTGGTATTGGACACAAGTCCTTGGAGGTGACTGCTTGTTGTGATGCACATTCCAAGGCTTGGGGGTGAGCTTGTTTGGCGGTATGGTTGGGAGGTGAGTCCGATGGCTGCCTTTCTATTGTTATCTTGTCTTGTCTAGTAGGGAGAATCTAACATTGGTATGAAAGCAACTACGTACTTGTATGAATGGAGACAAGATGATGTGCACAAAACTACTTGAGTTCATGGAGTTGGGATGGCTCAGCTTGACATGCTTCTCACCCTCTTGCATGGGCTGGTATGGGATTCTTCTAGTAGGAGGGAGCAAGAGGAGCACATGCAAGCCTGTCAGTGGGGTACAAGTAAGTTTTCTCCACTTTCTTGTATTTCCATGGCAGTAGGTACTAGCAGCTGATATGGTTGGTTGTCTCCATCATAATCATGATGGACGCCATGGCTTTACACCTCTCCTTACTGCAAGAGGAGAGGGGGCAACATGGGCTGCTCATACTGGTGCTTGGGTAGAGGGGAGAGCTAGTTGAGGACCACCTCTCCCATGTAAGTGAAGAGATTAGGCTGTATGTGTGTATATGGACAGTAGGTAATGGCCTTGCTAGGTGCACTGCTTGGCAAATTTTTTTTCCGCACCATCTGCTGAGTGGTGGGCTTTTTCCTAAGCACGAGAGAAATTGAACGCCTCTATTTAGGGGTACTGCCGCACGACAAGTGCTTTATGGCTGCAACATAGGCAATTCCAGCCCCAAGGATGGCTGCCTGCCGAAGAAGGCAGTGGTACCAACCTCAAGGGTGGCTGTATCAGCCCCCAAAGGGTGGTGATGCCAGCCTAAGAGGCAGCTAGGACAGCCATATCAGCAGACCTGCCCCCAGCTGGGTGGGATAGTGCTTTTCCCCAACGATCAAGTTCCACCTACATATTGTATGGGTGATGCGAAAAACATCTAGCATCACAGCAGCATAGTGCCATGTCATCATGCACACATGACAGCTCATTCAGCCATGAATTTTTGTGCCAAAAATATATGGTTTAGATTTCTCGCATTAGTTTAGAAAGCTTGTATTTGTGCAAAATACAAGCTTTCCAAAGCATTCCATTTTGGTTGAGGAGGTTAGTAGAAAGTGAGGAAGTTAAGGACTTTCTATTTTGGGTAGAAGGAAAAACCATAAAATTTCAATCTTGCTCATTTTCCAAGTGATTTGCATCATTTGCTTGGATTTGCACTCTAGAAGAGAGATCCTCCTTGGGCATTCAACCTCCTACTTTGCACTACCATCCATCTCATGTATTCCATAGTCATGGATATGTTCCCTCACCCCATGCCTTTTCAACCATCTATGTAAGCTGATTCGGCTCAACATAACTGTCCAAATCATTGTGAAGAAGCTTGCAGTCGCTTCTTCTATATGATGGTTCAGACTAGTGAATTTCCTTCAATGTCTGTGGAAGTGGTAACAGTAGACTTCTAATTTTGAAATAGAGATTTTTTCAGAAACATTGGAAGTTGCAAGTTCGTAGATAAGAAGTTGCATTTGCTATGTTTTTGCTTTGGTGGCATAAACACAGCTAGTGAAATGTGTGAAGAGGCTTTGTGGCTTTCTTGCTTAGTGGCAGACTTCTGAATTCAACATCGCTTGCTTGCTCTTCACAGTGACAGTCAAAGAGTCAAATCGTGCCAATTAAAAATTTGGTCTAGCATGCAAAGACAAGCAGATTGAGGTGAGATATCACTTCATTTGAGACTCTCCTAAAGGAGTCAATGCATAAAGGTAAGTTGTTATTCTATTAATTACATTTATTAGAAGGATTTAAGTTTTATAGGCTACTAGCAGAATGCTTGCCTTGTTCACTTTTGTAGTATTTAATATTATCTGTTCATTTTACAAGACCTTTCAATATTTGATACATTTTTTCTCTCAGGTACAAAGTTCTTTGTGGTGGCAGAGCCAGGTACTCAGGGACTGGATAGCCTACTAAAAAATGTTTATGGCCTATATGTTGATTATGTCCTAAAAAACCCATTCTATGAAGTTGAAATGCCAATTCGGTGTGAATTGTTTGATCTAAGCTTGACCCAATTGATTCGGAAAGACAAAGGGGTGATTGGCAGGTGATGTAGAACAACTCTAGTCCTCTTTCTCCTGGTTGATTGTCATTGTGTAAATTGAGGTCACTCTATATTGTAGAAGAAAGTTCTTATAATTTCCATGACCTTCAATATTGAATGTATGGATCTGTTTTTGCCTTGTTACTTTTGCCAGTGCCATGAATAGTGATACATGCAATCCTGAGGACTTTGGTCATCACGGATTTCTTTTTTTTTTTTTTAAATGACATGGGACTTTATGGTCAATAGTTGATGCTCATAATTTTCTAGAACTCTGTGTGTGGATATCAGAGTGAAGGCTTTGAAAAGATGCATGGGGACAACTTATTAGTGATGGAATGATGCAGTTAATAAAGGTTTTTTGCTCTATATGCTTTCCACCAGGTATCTGTGGAATGTAAGAGTTGTCGTTCAAGTTTTGCAGAAATACATGCACCAGTCTCTCCAAAAGCTTCCATTTGTTTTTGAACCTGTTGTTTAAGGAAACTCTACGATCCAATATATTGGTGTCTCATGCATTCTATTTACTTCTCTCTCTCTCTCTCTCTCTCTCTCTCTCTCTCTCTCTCTCTCTCTCTCTCTCTCTCTCTCTCTCTCTCTCCCCCCCCCCCCCCCGGGGGCGGTTTTTCCTTTTTTGTGTATGTGTACGTAGAGGAATGTTTTTCTTTTTGTCATAGTACTTGGCGTCATTCACAGAACTGCACATTTGGCAAATTTATGTAGTTCAAGTTGTCTGACCTGTTACGTTATCATTATGATTCTTGCAAGCTCTGGAGGCTTTGTTGTATCTTCCCCTGTATTTTCACCCACGTAGTGCACTTATGTTCCTCATTTGTCCTCCAGCTTATCATGGAAGAGTCCATGCTCCCTCTCAATTTTAATAGGTTTCTTTGGACAAATATTGATGGCCATTTCTTTAGATGATGCATCATTCAAGCATAGCTTTGCATAAAAGGTCCTTATTTCAGCAGCTTTTCTCTGTTTACCTCTAGGTCCATGCTCAGATATATTACATACAATCATAGCTTTAAGTCTTCGAGCATGTCATCATATGTGCATCTTTCTGCTTCTTGCGAAGAGCTATCTCTGTTGGTACCCTTCATCTCTCGTTTCTTCTTTTTTCCGGTATTTTGATGCCTTGTGTATGTTTTTTAGCTATCACTTCGTGATTTTCAGCATGGCTGAATTTACTTCAGCTATGTCTGTCCATAGGGTTAGATTAATATCTTTAATCGTATTATTAGATTATCTGTTCCTTTTTGCTAGGGAAACTCCATGAGAAGTTTCTCAAGATTTTGTTACTTATTTGTATAGTAGTTTTGGTTTTACTCGATCATATATTCATAGTTTTAAATTGTGACATCTCATGAGATGTATGTAAGAAAATATGCATTATTTATGAGAAAAACACTAAATCCAATTCTATTCCATAACAAGTTGTGGGATGATTGCATGATGCACACATATAGTACCACTACTCATCTCAATGATTTTTTGTAGATGTATTTTTTATTCTTTTATTTGCTACTCTAGATGGTTTAGTAGATAATGGTACTCCCATGAATGGCTTGAAGATCGTCTTGGCCCTTCACCAAAGCATGTAGGTCATGGAATACCAAAGAGCAGGCTTGGGACCAATTGGAGAATTTGAGGGTGCAATTGAGAAAAGCATTCTTAGAGAAGTCTTTGATCACGAATGTGTCAAAAGTGCCCATTCAGTTCATGGCATCGAAATGGATTGAGGAGGATCTCTAAGGAATATACATCAGAAGTTAAAAGAGACTCTGTAAGCTGATGCAATGCTAGGAGTTTGAAACAAAATTGGATCAATGGCGCAACTCACACACGAGCTTGAAATGTTCAAGTTACAGAAGGAAACTTAGTCAAACAAGAGGCTGCAATGAAAGGTCTTTAGTCCAAGTATAGAGGGAGCTAAAGATATAAAAACATGTAAAATACTTTATTTGTTGTATTATCTTCAAAAACAAAGGACATAGTATCAATGAATGCATGCAAAGAAATTGGTATGCATGCGAATCTTCTAGCAAAGTTGGCCTTGAGACCAAGATTGTTATCTATTGAAAGAAGTATTTGGATATGCTCCAATGGTTAAGTCGGTCAATCCATCTAGAGGAGTACCTTAATCCTCTCTTCTTGGATAACGAATTGCATCTACTTCTAGATTCTATATTGCTCATGCTCCAATGGCTAAGTGGGTCAATCCATTTAGAGGAGTACTCCAATCCTCCCTTCTTGGACAACTAATTGCATCTACTTCTAGGTTCTATACCATTCATGCTAGAAAAAATGGAGCTTCTACCTTGCCACGGAGGTAGCCTCGAAGATTGATTATCTACTATAGGTATGGAGAGTATGAGCATATCCAAGCAAGGTCTCCAAGCTCTCTACCTTTCCATCATTGTCCAAAAAGCTAAGATCATTATACTCAACACAAGTGAAGATCAATGCAATACCAATCAACATGATTTCTATTATGATTTGTAAAGAAAACATGCCATAGAACATAGCTATGTCTATGAGTTTAGAAAAGAAACTAAAGAGCAGTAAAGATTGAAAAGAGAAGATTTTCAAGAAATAGCAACATTGGTTGGCAAGAACTTGGAAGCACTACCATGGACCTTAGCAACATCAAAGATCAACCTAATGCAAAAATGATTGACGAAGAACATATATTGAAGTATATTGATCAGAATTTGAGCTTGCGTCGATTGATAAAGATGGATCCAAAGGTTATAAGTGATGCTAAACGCATATAGAAGGTTTGCTTAGAGTAGCCAAAGCTAAGTGTAGAAGGTTTTGTGATTGATTTTTCATAGGGAGATATCGTTGAATGACTAGAAGCTTAGAAAAGTACCACTAAGTGGAGGTTTTCACATCAATTTTGGTGCCCCATTTAATGAAAAAGAGATGTGTATCGTTATTAATAAAAGTGCATTTTTTTGTGATGTTTACAAATCATTGAAGGGTGAAACCTTTGTGAATAGTAGAGAAAATAAATAATATTAAATCAAGAGTTTGTATTTTAGATTGATTTTGTGATCATTTGATGTCTAAAAATGGGCATTTTCCCTTTGTGCTTCCATGGCAACCGTGTAACATTTCCTTTTCCTTTAGTCCATTTTTATGCTAAAACTTACTATTGGAAGATCCTAATGAAAGAGAGACATACTAGAATAAGTATTCCCACTAAACCCTATGTATCCAAAGTACATGGTCATCTCTTCATGGTGTTTACCCATATTCTTCCCGTAAGAAGACTCTTGGAAAGGCATAGCAAAGGTGGGAAACTTTCTCTGTAGGGTGCTAACTTGCTCCCATGTAGCATTATCCTCTAGACTATCTTTCCACTTCACTAGGCACTCTTTATATAGGCACTTCTTTAAAGCATGGACAATTGCACACAACCCCTTATAGATGAAGTAATTCTTTTGAGTCGGGTCTAGCTTCTTGATCTCAAAAGCCATTGGTCGAACATTTTGTACTAGAACCACTCTTATAACAAAATCACTTATAGTTTCAACCACAAAAGGTTTATTGAAATAAGTTATATGCAAAAGTGGAGTTGTAGTACTTGCTACCTTGAACTTTTCCATACTTTGATTTGTTTGTGTCCCCAACTAAAGGTTTTCCCTTTCCTTTTAAGTTATTATGTTACCAAGACAACAACATTGGCATAGTTTCTAATGGATCTCTGATAGAAACTCGACAAATGAATTTTTGATAGAAACCTAACAAGCCTAGGAAGATGTGATGCTCTTCTAGGTTTTTGAGATATGTCCATTCCATAATAGCTTGTATTTTATCAAGATCCATCTGGATTCCATCTTATGAGAGACTATATGTCCAAGATACCTAACTTCTGGTTTGAAAAATTTTCATTTTGACCTCATGGCAAAGAATGCATTTTCCCATAACTCGTGAAATACTTTTTGCAAGTATTCAAAGTGTTGCTTTTTGATATGCTATGAGTCAGAATATCATCCAAAAAATCTATAACACATTGCCCTAGATATGATTGTAAAATGCCATTCATGAGATTCATAAATGTGATTGGAGCATTGGTGAGACCAAATGGCATCAGTAAAAACTTAGTGCCATATCTAATCCTAATGACAGTCTTAGGGACATTCTCTACCCTAATCTTGATTTGATGGTATCTTGATCTAAGATCAAGTTGTGTGAGATGAAGTTTAACCAAATCATGTGGTCTAAACTACGATGACCACAGTGACTCAATTAAATAATAGGTATGCTCTATGTCCTCATGCATCACCTCTAGCTCCTTACAACTAGATTTTCCATGTATCAGAAGTGTTTGCACAAGATGGACTACCTTTTTCCCCTTGTAAGAGGCCGTACTAGTCGTCGGTCCTTCTTTTTTCTCTTCCCCCTTACATAATCAACAATTCCATTGTGCATGGGTAGGAGAGAAACACCTTAAGCACATTTTCTCTCTTTTGGTTTTTTCATACTACTATGTAGGTAATTTTTTCTCATGAATATCCATTTCTTGAACTTAGTGGTGCTAATAGGTTTGAGGGTCTGATCCATCTCCATAGGAGTGTATTGAGGATGTTTGTGATCCTTATGAATCTATGCATTCTTGATAGTTTTCTCAAAGTTTTTAGTGTGTTTCTTCTTACCTCCCTCTTTATGGCTTTGTATAAGCCTCTCACAAACCTCTTCGTGTTCCAAAAAGTCATCAAGCCTCTTAAGTTTTAGGATTAGCCTCTAGTACACTATATTCAGGTGGGGTTCCTTTCAATCAATGCAAGGCATTCCACTTGTGTAAGAAAAGTGTATACCACATCCTTATTCTTGTCTCAATCATCCCATGTAAAAGTAGGTGGCTTTAAGTCTTTGAAGAGGAGAGCCTCCGTAAAGCCTTCCCCCTTGCATTTTCTAGATTGGAATGATTCCTTCCCACCCTTTCTCAAGAATAAGAAGAGAAGTCTCTCCTTCCTAGCAAGGAAAGAGCTAATTTGTGTCTCAAGGGAGACCATTTGGGCTTTCAACTATTCAATGAGTGATATCATGCTACCTATGACAATCTCTAAATTTTGGGTTTGTTCTTTGAGTGCGTTGAATTGTTTATGGGTAATGAATTTGTCATAAAGATTAGCGTATTGATCTTCCTCTTGCTTAACATTTGTTGGACTTTCGCTTCTAGGGCTTTGCCTTTAGGTGGGGAAGTGTGGCCTACCTTTTCTTGACCCTCTGGTTCCATGTTTTCTTCCCAATTGTAAAACTAGAGGGCTAACAAGATAATGAAAGTAACACACCATTCATAAATGCAACTTTAATGTCCAAGTGATGTACATTCTAACCATGATGATATGAAAGTGTGCACAAATGCTACAAACAGTGGTCATTTGACATGTGGAAGCAAAGGTCTCATCAAAATCAATGCCTCTCTCTTGAGCATAACCTTTGGCAAAAAGCATAGGCTTATACATATCAATTGTTCCATCATGCTTACGTTTCAACTTGTATACCCATTTGGTGCTGCTGGACTTTTTACTTGGAGGCAAATCACATAAAGAGCATGTACCATTCTTCATAACTACATCAAATTTTCATTGCATATCAACCATTCAATTTTTTGAGTTTTTGTGCTTTGTTAACAAGCTCATTCTCATCAAAAAGACTGGAGACAACCATTTCATGACAATTTGATGCAAAGGAAGCACTATGAGAGCATGAACGAGTAAAATATGACAAATGTGCATCTAATTTATTATCTCTCAAAGTCTGCACCAATCATCTCATCAACAAGTGCATCATGTAATTTTACAATAGAAATGGAATACTCTACATCATCATTTGAAATCTATAAAGGCTGAAAAATTACCTCATTTGGACCCACACTTGACTCTCCACCCGTAAAAAAAGGCAACAAAGTTTCATACACATTGTTCGAGCTAATTGATATCTCCTTGGTACATGAAAGTAAGGGTTGGATTGCATCTTCCACAAAAACAACATCATGGCTAACTAGAATGCTTAGCTTGAGAATCATGAACTAAATATGTTGAATCATTCATAGTCTATAAGCTTATACAACCCATAACATAAAATGCCGAAAGCAATAATAACCTCACCATTCACTAGATCATGAACTATACATATGTCATCAATAAATTTGATAACCAAGCCAATCCTGCCTAATGCTGAAACTGATAACAAAGATTTCTTGATCCTTCACACATGTAAGGCATCTAAAAACGTGAAGGAACTTCCATTAATAATAGTCAAAATGATCTTTCCAACTATGATTAATCGACAAGAGGAGTTGTTAGCACATATGATTGTATCCCATGTAGGAGAAGACTCAGCTGTAGTGAAGAAACTGTGTTTCAAGGTAATATGCTTGGTTGCACCACCAAAGTAGCAAACATCTAAGTCTACTATGCTCATGTTAAAATGGATCATAGCTACAATCAGTAGCAAATGCCCATTCTTCATTTTGAACAAGATTAGCAGGCTCTATTTTAGGTGTAGAGGCTTCTCCAACAACCATTCTACCCTCTTTCTTCTTTGCCTCCTTTGCAACTAGTTTAGGACAAATCTTTATGACATGATCATTTGTTGTACAATACTTGCAAAACAATTTTTGCTTTTCTGTTTTCTTGTCATCTTTGTCTTCCTCTTTGATTGTGCGACGTTAACAATTTTTTGCTTACTGGTAGATGAGCTCAATTTGCCTTTGCCCTTCTGACTAGCTAAGAAAGTTTGATTTATAACACACATAATTGAGCTGTTTTGCCTAGATTGATCTTCCTGCAAGAAAATGGAGACTAACTTCTCAAATGTTAAGGTATTTGGATTGCATCTCATCATCAATTGAAGAGTAGATGCAAAACTATGATATGAATCTGGAAGACCGTTAAGAACAATATGCACAAGTGAACTATCTAGCAAGATTTCATTAGCAAAAATCAATTGCTCCTTCGAATCTTTGATCTTTGTCAAGAAACTGTCCATCGAATCTTCTTCATTCATATGCTTACTCTCCAACAGTTTTTAGAGATAAACAACAGAAGCCTCATTTCTTGCTTGGTATAATGTTGTAAGAGTATCCCAAACAACTTTTGATGTATTGAAAGTGCGAATATAAGGGATAATGGCATGTTTGACAAACAAGGCTATCAATACATGTGCCTAAGCATCATTTGACAAACAAGGTTATCAATGCACGTGCCCAAGCATCTCTTCCATCCTAATGAAGTTGCTCTACAGTAGGTGCAACAAGAGCTACAACACGACCAGGAAATTGAAGGTCATATTTTCAACACCATATGCATCATCTGTAATAACTGTATTTGTAGGTGTAGTAGGGCATACTTGAATACCCTCAACAATATTCCACAACTCTTTTGCTATCAATACATGACACATCATATATATTCACAATGGGTAATTAGTACCATCTAACTTATCGTCAACAACCAACATACGAAATACATAATTGATTTCAGCCATGGCAAATGACTAAATACCCCAATGCAAAAAAATGACTATATCTCAAAAAGTTGAACATAAACACCCTATCAAGCTCTATGAAACCCGTAGTAGACTTTGAGGTGCTTGTATTGGCGAACTCAAACATGTATCTATGTTTGGCACAAAAGTGTGAAATTGCTTACACAATCATTGCAATAGTGCGTTCAGAGATTGAAATGAGTTCAAAACATAATTTTGATGTGACACAACAAAGCATTTTTAACTCCTAATCACCTCGATTATGCTCACTAATTTTCATGTGATTCTGAGACTATGATCAGAGTGTGCTGATGACACCCTAGATGAAGAGGCAGCCTGCTCTGGTACCAATTGTTAGAGTTCGAGGTATGTGGAAGCACAAAGGTAGCACAAGGAAAGAGAAGAGGCTTAAAGTACAACACAATGTAGAATATATTTCCATGTGAATGTACAAAGATAAGTGACCCATTAGTGTTGTAGGCATATATACAAGCTAGGGGAAAACACCTCCTAAGGAGGAAGACAAGTGCCCCGATGGTCCTAAACGTGTTCAGACACATGACTAGCGAAGTATATCAACAATATCTGGTTTGTCTAAGGACACTCTTGACAAGATAAACCATAACAAATAACTCCAAATATCACTCCACAACACCACGAAGGCTCAAAGGAAGCAAAATTGAACACTTCTTGACTTCTCAACAATCCTCACCATGCTTTAGAATGCGCTCCAACACTTGCTTTTCAACTCCATAATGCTTGTTCAAGTTACGAAAGTAAGATCAGACAGATATAGGTATAGGTAGTGGTAAGTGAAATCAGAAAAATGAGAGGAGGGGTGTCTTTGCAAGCATTTTTCATGATAGCATCATATTCAAATTGCATTGAAGCCATCCAATGTTCAGAAGTTTGTGCTTCATCAAACAAAACAGACTCAGTCTCATCATAGAGACTAGAGGAAACCATAGCATAGAAATTTGATACAAAAGAGGCACGATGAGAGCTTGAACAAGTACAATATGATAGAGATGCATCTAATTTTCTATCATGTAAAGTCTGCACCAACCATTTTGGCATAGCTTTTGCCTCCTTAATATCAGTTCTCTTATCAACAAGTGCATCATGTAAATCTACATTAGAAATGGAATGATATACCTCATCACATGAAACCTGTAAAGGCTAAGAAATTTCCTCATTTGGACCAGCACTAGATTGTCCACTTGTAAAAAGAGGCAAAAAAGTGTCATACATATCTTTGGATCTAATTGATGTCTCCTTAGTACATGAAAGTAATGACTGAATAGCATCTTCCACAAAAACAACATCATGGCTAATCGAAATGAATTTTGTCTATGGACAATATAGATGATAGCCTTTGCTTTCAAAATTGTACCTAACAAAAATAAATTTCATTGCTTTATCATCGAATTTCTTGCATTGTTGTTTAGGCACTAATGCATATGCCAAACAACCAAAAACACGCAGATGATCAACAAATGGCTTGCCACCATGCCAAGCCTCATATAGAGTAATAGACTATAGTGCTTTAGTGGGATACTTGTTAAGTACATATGCTGCATACATAACAACCTCAAGCCAAAAACTATGTGGTAAAGCCTGACTTTTGACCATACAACTCGCCATCTCCATGAGTGATTTGTTCTTCCATTCAGCAACTCCATTCTGTTGAAGTGTATACGGAACCTTACACTAGCATTTTATCCCTGTTCAGGCAGAAATGCATTATATTCAAAAGACATATATTCCCCCCCTCGATCAGAATAGGGAGGGGTGCCCATTTTACATAGCCAAAACCAAAAACTATTTGAAGCACAT